>OVAX01001496.1:0-43971 GCA_900406405.1 Lepidium africanum | reverse complement strand
GGTTGAAATCTCTTTTTAGTGCTTTCTCTATTCATGTAATTCCGCGCACTCTTAACCATAAAGCTGATACTCTAGCGCGTTCTGCTAAAGAATCACCTATTGGTTCCATATTGTAATCTTTTTCACCTATTTGGTGAACTAATATCATGAGTTGACAAAAAAAATAAAAAATAAAAATGATAATATGACAAATTATAAACAATCAACTGAATTATATGAGTCAAATATGATTTTTCTCTTGACAAGTGATTTTTAAAAGGGAAAATTAAGTAACTATCATCTTTACTTCTTGTATTTAGGTGGTAGAAGTATCTTATACACTCTTGCATAAATTATGATCCTTTAATCTTTATCAATTTACAGAAAAGAATCATGATTATTTTATTGAGTTTGCAGAATAAAAATTATTTTTTGATTTAGAAAAGACAAAAACGAGAATTTCAAAGGTAAAGTACATCACCTTTTGAATCCAACCGCACTGTTCAGTTACTTTTTCGGATTCAGAAACTGCAAAAAAAATTGCTCCCTCTTTCCTCCTCAACAACTCGCCATTGATACATCTTCCCTTCTTCTTCTTCTAGTCCATCCAATCCTCCATTTTTTCTATTTTCCTCGAGTCCTAAAACCTCTTGTTTGACGTAGCACATACATTGTACCAGAGAGAATCGCCCGCCGCCTTGGACTGTAGCAGCGCAAACCCTAGTTTGTCGAAGGTGAGTTCTTTAGAAGCAATTTCACGATTCTGGGTTTGTATCTACGCTTTCTCAATGATTTTGCTATTTACAGTAAAAGTGTAGTTATTCTACAATCCCGATGTGAGTTTGGTAACTATAAAATTATAGAGTTTTAGACACAATTTATGAATGATGTTAATAAAATGGCAAGGTCGAGTGTGTTAAACGATGAACTATTTTAGGTTTTGGTGAGTTTAACCTTGTATGTTGTGAAATTGATGCATATCGCGGACCGAAGATACTAGTTCGTTTGTTGTTGTTAGCATTTACCAATTGAAATTTGCGAGTTAGTAGGAAATCATCTTTTAAAATTGCAATCTTTCCAGATTTTGTGACAATTTTTACAATGACGGTTGCTCCAAGATGATTTGCAGTTAATATTCTTAGTGTCGCCTAACATTGCTGATATGTGCGAGTAAGGTGTTTTGCAGTTAATATTTAGAGTGCCACCTAACATTGATGATGTGTGCTTTTTACTACTTGAAGACATTATGTGTTATGTTAGAATTTATGTGTTAGGTAAGACAAACTCGAGATAAAATCAGATTTGAATAAGTAAAACGTGAAGATCTAGTTTCATTGATCCTCTTGGCTCAAATGTTGAGCGTGTCTGTAGGCAATTTTCATTCTAAATGTTAAGAGTGTGAAATGCGCTGGAATCGTTGTATTCTTCCAAGTCTTAGGCTTACGTCTGTTTGTGCTTTTGATCCACCGGAATATGTAAATCTTTTGTTTTCATGTAATCAGAAGGGTTAGCGACAAATTATGCATTTTGTGGTTAATATTTAGAATGCCACCTATCTTTTATGATGTGTCCTATATACTGCTACAACTTTAGGAATTACGTTTTATGTTTAGGCATTATCTGTTATATTAGACAATTATGTGTTATAATAAAGAGACTCAAATGTTGAGCGTGTCTGCAGGAAGTTTTATACAAAACTCAAAGGTTAAGAGTGTGAAATGCGCTGGAATCATTGTATTTTTCCAAGTCTTAGGCTTATGTCTGTGTGTGCTTTTGATCCACGAGAATATGTAAATCATTTGTTTTCCTGTAATCACATATGTTAGTGTCAAATCTTTTGTTTTGCATTTAACATACTCTATCATGCAGATTTTGTTTTGCATTTAACATACTCCAAGTAACCTCCCATCCCGAATCATTGTTGATAGTCCGTTTTCAAGAGGCAAGAGGGTCAATGTCTACCAAAAGAAAACCTTGGCGCAGTCTCTTCTTCTAGCTCTAACACCTGAAGAACGAGATTTCTTCTTCGAAAGTCAGTTTAGGGACTTGTTAGACGTGGCGTCCAAGCCTGCCTGGTCTGCAAGCTTTGTGGTCCAACTCTTAAGTAGACAGCTGGACATTCGAAAAAAGAAAGAGATCTGGGTTGTTTTCGCAGGTGCTCCCATACGTTTCTCACTCTGGGAATTTAAGATTGTAAGTGGCCTTAGCTGTGGCAAATATCCTAGGCGTCCCAAGAAGAAGCAGAAGAGTAGCACGGTATCCAGCAACCCGCCATACTTCCTAACATTGTTCGGGCGTGCAGAGGCAGTCACAGTGAAACACGCGATTCTTCTACTCTAGAAGAACATCATCACTGATCGAGAGTGCAGGCTGCGTCTGGCAGCACTGATCCTTGTAGACGGATTGCTCCTGCCAACATCTCACATTGCAAGATCAGCAAAGCCCATGCAGAGATTGCTGAGAATCTGGACCAGTTTATGTCTTACCCATGGGGCAGAGCCTCGTTCGACATGGTTATGGTTTTTATCAGGGATAGCCCAACTTGCAATTGGGAGCTATGCAGTCCAAGGGTTTATACATGGACTTCAGTATGTCGTCATACAAGTTGTTTCGTCTATTCAGGATGAGCCCCAATAATATTGGAGTCATTCTCAGATTCAGACGAGGAGAGTGGGGACGAGGAAGGTGTAAAACAACCTCGATTTAGGCTGGCATATGCCAGAAAGATTGACAAAGAGTGTCAGGTAATGGTCTAAGCTACATCTGTGTATATAGGCACTTAGTGTACAATATGCGTAGTAATTGCAAATATATTTATAAACTGCAATTCGTTTTAAAACTGCAAATGATAGATGTTTATTGCAAACATATATGTTAGTTGAAAATCCAAATGTTTGATGCAAATACAGATGTTTGTTGCAAAATATATATGTTGCATGAAAGTTCCAAGTTTACACGTTCATTACAAATGCATTAAAGCAAAAAACTAACTACAAAACGGTGTTTCCCAGGTTGACGTGCAATTCATCATAGCCCCTGAAGCTAAGTTCCTCGTCACTCTCTGCAAAACCAATTAATGTTTATTTTAAGTTACTTATATTTGATATCGCAATCGAGATATTTTGCACAAATAAAAATATTTTGCACAAATAAAAATAATTGCACCCTCACCCATTAAAGTGAAATGATCATCATCGTCTTCCTCAGTGTCAGTTTGGTTGAGATCAATAGGATCCGAATCAGCCCCTATATCTATGCCTACTCCAAAGTCTTCGTCGCTTGAAGATAATGTAATGGATTCCTTTCGCAAGCATCCAGCATCAGCCTCTTTATTTAGGTCCACACTAACTCCACCCATACGATCACTGTTGCCGCCAACCACCATATTTTGCCACCAACAAAAGTCTTCCAAAGATCCATAGCGTTGGGGCCAATACACAATCCACCTCGGCTTACATCATGCGTGTAAAGTGGTACTTCTTTGGCCTTCCCCTTGTCCCGTTGAACGTCTAGCCCACCACCTCCAACTGCTAAGGAAACATCGGTAAGGTTAGCAGAAAAAAGTGACATTGTAGCTCCCCTAATTTCATACAAGGTGGACGTATTACTTATCTCAAGGCCAGTTGATATCACCAAGTGAGTGTCCCTAGAAGCATGCTGAACAACCACTGGAACGGGCTGTCTCGGCACCACAACATCTGTACCGACATGCACCATGAGATCTGCAAATTATCATTGGTATCAACAAATATAAATGTTTGCATAAATAGTTTTATTTTGCAGTTATATAGAAAAATACTGTTTGCAGTAACTATTAGTTCCCGCAAAAACTTTGTTTTACAAATACTTTAATGTTTTGCAGTGGCGTTTTCTGTATGTATGCATCTACCTATCATTTGTTGAACAGAGTCCAAGAGTGGCGGCTGCGTTGAGAGCACAATATCTATGTTGGCGCCTACACTGGTACTGGTTGCCTCAACCAGACCAGTTACTATCCCAGAACTGGTATCTGCGTCATCATCAGAGTAAGTTATTCAACAATATATACATACACATCAAAACATCAACATCAAACAACATGCTTACCAGTCCGAACTGCACTATCTAAGACATCTGTAAGGAGGTGAACACCAGAATCCAACCCTTTACGCCGAACAATTGCCATAAGTGGTAGGCTTTCAATCTCACCTCTGAGCGCCATGTAAGCATTAAACTCCTCATCCATTCGAATATATGCGGGTGGAAACTGCCTCCATGTTGGACCAAACACACATTCAGGCCATTGGTAACTGATCTCAATATGTTGGTCCTCTCTAACTCCCATAACATACATCAATTTCGTTAAAATCCTAGCAAATGCGTCCCCTTCCTTATCTTCAATGGTGGCTACTAGATCCTTCCATGTCTCCTCAAATACATAATTCCCGTCAGGATCTAACTTCCAATCACCACTACGAACTCTAACATCAGTAAACATTGTTTCATCCTTCACCTGCAAACATAAATACATGTATGTCAATGCTAAAAAACGGGGTTAAACAACTGAACAAGCCCACTTCAATCTCTGATATAAGAAACACAAACTCGAGGAACGCAAAAAACATCATAACACAACACACATAAACCCACACTTTTTCCAGGTATTCATGGTTCGGAAAAAATCATATATGGTCCAGACAAAATAACATATATGAAACAGAGCTCCCATTATCCCAACTTTCAGAGCAACATTCGAAACTCATATTGACTACATCTGTTATAGCACAAGTCCCTAGTATAGCGAACAAACTACAACTAAGTGGTCCCAACTTGATATAATTCTTAATCACTTTCACGAGATAGGCCCCCCAAAACCCGACAAACAGAATACTCTCTAAAGACAATAAATATGAACGGGGTGAGAATCTCACCTAACTCAGAAAATTAATTCTTCAGCATTGAAGGCTGTTGTTTGCAGTTATCAGAAAACAAAGGCTCAACTAGATTTTTTTTAGGTCAAGTATAAAAGGTTAATGTCACAGACCAAAATTAGGGGTTAATAAAGATGAGTCCGATTAATATTTTCTTCCTAAGATATCTTGTACATATTCCTTTAACCAGATTGCAGACAAGTATTCTTTTTGCGGAAACGAAAGTAGTTATGAAGTTCTGTGGCCGAAAATCGTTTCTTAGTTGCAGAGGAAATCTCCTTCGAATCTGCCATTAAATGCAGCTTGCAGAAGAATAAAGACGGTGGGCCATGATGGTGGGTCCAGCAAATTTCATCTTGTCAATAAATTTTATTATGGAAGGGGTTAATATGGTCTTCTACACCATTGGCCCTACATGCATTTTCTTAATTTTGAAATCTATATGATAGATAGTTAATTAGTTCTTGTATTCATGTTACTTATTATAATTTCTCTTTATAAAACTCAATTCATTTGACAAACGCTTTTTCTCTCTTAAACTACTATAGACGAGAGCAAAACCATACGTGATTCAAGCTTGGGAGAGGAAGAGACGGGGAGGCTTTCTCAGCTCCAGCATGTCGTCACCTTTCTCCACCGGTCCCTTATGTGTGTTTTTCGTTTTAATCTCACCGGGATGAAAAATGTATCTCCAGACATGGCCGTGAAAAGGTGTGTCCTTACCGGTTTCATTGATTTCATTTTGCTGCGCTGTAACGTTTCTCCGGAGATGAAGCTTCACGGCTGGCTACTCTTCTCTTTGGAGATGTGATTTCGAAGAAGCCTGGTCTAGATGGAGGTGCTCGAGTTTACTTGATGCCTCGCCGAGAGTTTCTTTGAAGTGTTGTTGTGAGTCTGGAGCATCTCCGCCATGTGTCCTTTGAGTTTCCCCGTGGATCTTCAGAGTTCCATTGTTGACCTCGTTTGTCCACCAGTTCTTTCTTCTTGATGTTCTGGTTTGGTTATCCTTTTTCTTTTGCTTAGTTTAATTTTCATTTGTTTAAATTAGGTTTCTGGTTTTGTTTAAGTCTAAACTCAGTTTACGATTAGTTAGGGTTTCAGATCTGGTTTTTTAGAGTTGATCATTTGGGTACTTTTTCGGTTCAATCTACGACTATGCTCTCGCAGGTTTAGTTACACTGTATTAAGGCTGGTTCACTCCCTGTCTGTACTCTTCGGCCTGATTGAGGTCGGGTCTTTTCCTTGGGTTCTAATTTAGGTGTAAAATGGTTGACTATGGTTTTCGACTTCGTCATTACCGAAAGAACTGTGGGTTATCTTCTTTTTGGTATAGGATCCTAACTCTTCAATTATGAGGTGCCATTATTTGCTACGAGAGGTTTTGTCTTCAGCTCTGGCTACGCTTAACCTTATATTGACTTCCATCAGCGGGTTCGGGTTATCATCTTCTAAGTTCCCTTCTAATCTTGTTCAACTTTTTTCTTTCTTTGTGTTTTATTATATGTTTCCTTTTTTAGGCTCTAGACTTTGGGGATATTCCTTTAATCTGCAGACTTTAGTATTTCATCAAAGTATTATACCCTATATTCCAACGATGTATTCTCTCGGTTTTAATAAAATAATTAGTGACCAAGAAAGGACAAATTATAAACGACTCTACATTGTTAGAACCAGGTCTAGCACAAAACGGGCTAAATCCGAAATTCTGATTAGAGGGAGGAAACAAAGGGCAAAGACTCTTGAGAATATGAAGGGAAGAATTATATTGCCAATGAAGTAAAGAGGATTGCCGAGTGAAGTTTATTAGCTTAATGTGTATGTCCAAAAGCCAATCCTTTGTCCCAAGGATCTGTTCCTCTATTTAGAGATCATAGAGGCGGTTTCAAAGTAGATTGCAAAAAAGGAAATATTACAATTGTTCAGATATGATCTTATCTAAAAGATCTTGGCTAGATTTTTGGAAATTTGCCATGTCGGAATAGGAAAATTTTAATTTCTTTGCTTGATGACGTGTCGTCCGACCTCCTTCAAGCTTAGCGCGCTTTCGAGAAGGAATTCTTTTGAATAGATTGAAGATATCCAAGTTGACACTTCGATAATCCTGTCGAGTTCATGACTTAGAATATTCGCCCATTGTTTCTCATAGACCGAAGTAGGATCTCGGATCCACCTCCAACAATTGTCCCCTCCAGACTAAAAAAATTATAGCGGAATTTCCGAGTTGAAAAGTTTACCTGCTTCTAGAATCTTTAGTCCATGTGTCAGTCTGTGATTTGGTTACTCTAGCGGTTTCCTTGGTTTTCATAATTACTGTTTGACATCGTTTCGGATTCCGGTAAATTTCTATAATTACCGCATTATCCTTCTTTTACCATTCACATGATTCTTGCACACAATTCTCTAACTTTATTCTCGTCCTTTCTTCGAAGTTATCTTCTGACTTCCGAAACTTTACGGTTTTCTTTCAAACTCTTTATCTTCAAAAGAAAATGGGTCTCGATGATTTTAGACTCTCGAACGTTGAAAGGGTTTGAATGCTGCTCTTGAAGGGATGGATGTTCGTCTTTCTGGAGGATCCTCTAGGGTTACTAGGTCGTCTACTGCCCTAAATCGGGACATTGTTGAAGTCCTCTCTGGATTTGGTCGCGGAACTTTGCGACCTGGGAAGAGAACTAGGGTTGATCCAACTAGGATCACCTCTCCTGGAAGTGCTAGTCGGGGTGGCTCTTCTAGAGTTTCTCGAGGGAGAGGAAGGGGTGTTCCCGACTTTCGCTTCTCCCATAACCACTCCGTTTGAGGTATATTTTGGAGTTTTGAATGAAGTGCGCTGATCTGATGTGTCAAATCAAGACTTCTTTAGAGTGTCTCCCTTCTCCGGAGAAAATGGAGAATCGCGAGGAGTACGAAGAGGCTGCGTACTTGCTATTTCTGGTTAGTTTCTTTTGCCTAGTTCAATTTTGTTGTTACTTTTGTTTTACCATATCTGACTTTTACTTTTTCGAAGTCTCTGTAGTTTATCGCGTTTCTGAACAGCATCATGCTGGAGCGCGAGAGGTTCCGCGCCAACCCGGATGGAAACATCCGGAGGAATTCTAACCTTACTATCCGAGTTAGCCAAACCCATCTCAAAGCGGTGGAGGCCAGGTCCAGACTCAATACTACCGAAGAGGAACTCACTCGTGTTAAAGACGAGTTGAATATAGAGCGTGAAAATGTTCGTCGATTGGTGGAACAAAATGTGGCTTTGACAGAGTTGCTTAGTTGTGTCGAGTTTGATCGGAACATCACCTTAAAATCTACTGTGAAGGCCAACGACAAGGTCCAAGGGCTTCGAGCCGAGTTGGAGTCCATGAAGGAGAACTTCGACTCCCAGCTTCGCCAGGTTCTGAGTGACGAAAGGAAGAAGATCTTCCAAGATCTTCATTATCAACTTTCTGGGCACTTCAACCGAATTGCTACCCGATTTAACAACTTGAACGTGAACCTGGAAGCCTGCCTGTCTTATGCCCAATACCTTGGGTCAACTACTGTTCTCGAACTACTTTCTGGTTGAGGTGTCAACATCCCTACAGCAGTTATGGAATTGATGACTGCTAAGGGGAATGAGTTCAAGGAAATTGTCAACAGGGAGAACTTGACGCTGCTGCTTCCTGGAGACTTGGTCGTTCCAGTGTTCGAGATTGGTGAAGCTTCGAACATCAATAGTCAGACTAGGAATTAATTTTTCCTTCGTCTGTTTCTTGCAGTTTCGTCTCAGTATTTTTTGAAGTCATCTCTTTGATTCTTGCAACCACTGTTTGACTTTTTATANAGTCATCTCTTTGATTCTTGCAACCACTGTTTGACTTTTTATAAGTCATCTCTTTGATTCTTGTAATCGTAGTTTGGCTTTTTCTTAATCATCTCTTTGATCCTTGTAATCGGCGTTTACCTTGTAATTATTGACCTATGTAATGAACAACATTGTTATTTTGTTAATATGATATTCTAATCTGATTATGACTTCGAAATCCGAACAAGAGAATTCATCACAACATTGACTCGTAATTTTGTATGTTATCTGGACAAATGTGAAGTTTAATTCCCGAGATCTTTTCTAGTTTTTGTGCGTTAGCTAAGTTTTTTCCTAAGTATGAGAGTTTGATCCCATTTGTTAGGAAGAGAACCTTTGATGTATGGCTTTAAAGTTGAGATTTTAAGACTCAGTTTAAGTTTTAAGAATTTTGACGTCCGAAATGATTTTCGTCGGAATGTTGTCTTTATTTTTGTTGAGAATATATTCTCGATTATCTGTACAAAACTATGTTCTGCTTTTATTGAGAACTTAATCTCGTAAATCTGTATGAAACTATGTTTCGTCTTTATCGAGGATTCAACCTCGGAAAATTTGTACAAAGCTATGCTTTGTCCTTTGCGAGAATCTAATCTCGTAATTTTGTATGAAACTATGTTCTTCTTTTTCGAGAAACTAATCTCGGTAAATTTGTACAAAGCTATGCTTTTTCTTTTATGCGAATACGAAACTATGTTTTGTCTTTTTTTGAGAAACTAATCTCGTAAATCTGTATAAAGCTATGCTTTATCTTTTTCCAGAAATTAATCGTGGTAAATCTATACAAAGCTATGCTATGTCTTTTACGAGAATACGAAACTATGTTTCATCTTTTTTGAGAAACTAATCTAGGTAAATATGTATAAAGGTATGCTTTATCTTTTTCGAGAAATTAATCTCGGTAAATTTGTACAATGTTATGCTTTGTTTTTTTCGAGAAATTAATCTCAGTAAATCTGTGTAAAACTACACTTTGTCTTTTTCGAGAATGAATCCCGTTTTTCTGTACGAAGCTAAAGCTTTGTCGTTTTTGTGAGAATTGGATCTCGTCTTTTCGGGAGTTAGGGTGTAACCCTTTATTCTTTTTTTTTTTTGCCGAATGCAAGAAGGGAATTTATAAAATTTTTTTTCGTTTTAGCTGCAGCCGAAGGCTACCTACGTACCCCGAAGAGATCAAGCAAATATGTAGTTCTTACTACATAATTAAGTAGATAGAGATGCATTAAGTAATGCATATTGTGGTCGAGTTGGCGCATCTTCAATAGTAGTACCGCTTCAAGTTGATAGAATTCCAACTTCATGGAATGATCTCTCCTTCCATAGTCGTGATCTCGTAAACTCATGGTTTTACGACTTTACAAATAATGTTTGGCCCTTCCTAGTTGGCGCTGAGTTTTCCAGCGTTAAGCTTAGCCGAGTTCTCAAACACTTTTCGGAGTACCAAATCTCCTTTTGCGAAGTGTCATCCTCGAACCTTCTAATTGTAGTATTTCGCGGCTTGGTGTTGATAGTTCTGTACTCGGAGAAGTGCTTCGTCGCATTCTTCTTCCAGGTCGTCAATACTAGTTTCCATTGCTTCGTTGTTTGAATTTTTGTTTTCGGGAAAACATTCTCGACGCAAAGTTGGGACCGTTACTTTAGCTGGAGCCATTGCTTCCATTCTGTGAGAGAGGGAAAAAGGAGTTCGTCGTGTTGAGCGTCTCGGTGTTGTCCAATGTGACCGTAATACGTCATCCAACTAGGAAACCCAATTTCCATTCTAGTATCTGCTTGGTCATCGCCTCCGCTTGTCCGTTTCCTTGTGGGTTTTGTGGAGTTGATTTGCATACTCGGATGTTCCATCGAGAGCAAAAGTTAGTGAATTTTGTTGAGATGAATTAATATTCGTTGTCTGTCATAATCTCATAAGGTAGCCCAGATCGGCAGATGATGTTCTTCATACGAAATTGACTACGTCCCTATCCTTAATGTGAGAGTAAGTTTCTTTTTCAACCCATATTGAGAAGTAATCTGTCATGCCAAGCCTGAAGCATTTTCCCCGAGAAGAGGGAAATAGTCTGACTATATCCATTGCCCATCGTATAAATGGATATGGTATGATTGCCAAAGTTATCTCTTCAGTTGGGGCATGGATGATGGGTCCGTGTCGTTGACACCTGTCGCACTTAGCTGCATATTATGCGTAATCCCTTGCCATAGTTGGCCAATAGTATCCGAGAGTTTGGATTTTGTGCACAAGTGATCTTCCACTGTTGTGATTTCCACTAGCTTCATTATGTATTCCGTTTATGATTTCGTTGATCCCGTCATCGTGGATGCAAGTAAGAAGAATTCCATTTGTGCTTCGCCATACAACTTTTTATCGACTTGGGTGTAAAAAACGCATTTGGCCTTGAGTCGGCGAGCTGCCCATCTATCTTCTTGAGTATTTCCATCCATAATGTATGCCAGCATATCATCTCTCCAATCAATTTTCTGGTCACTGGGTTGCTCGATATCTGGCATCTCGGTGTCAGAATCGTATGCGGTGTCGGCAATTGCCGAGACGAGTTTGAGGTCTCCTTTTACTAGGCTTATACTTGGTCGATCTATACTCTCAACTGGTATAATTCATCTTTGAACATGATCTGTTGTAAATGTTAAAGCTGCCAAGGCGTCTGCCAAAGTATTTCTGGATCGGGAAATTTTGTTGACTTTGAATTTTTGATCCTTTATCAACTCCTTGATGACTTTGAGATATGCTTCCATTCGATTGTTCTTTGTACCATAACCTTTGTTTACTTGGATGAATACTAACTAAGAGTCGCAATAACACTCAACTTTAGTTTCTCCAATTTCTTTGGCTAGCCTGATCCCCACGATCAATGCTTCGTATTCGGCCTTGTTTTTTTACACTGGGAATACAAGTCAAAAAGATTTCTCAAGGACCTTACCAGTCGGGCTTTCTGGTAGGATTCCAACTCCTGAGCCGTGTTGAGATGATGACCCGTCAACGTGAATTCTCATAGGTTCGAAGAATTTTGTCCGATTCTAAAGGTTCCAAGTTGGGAGACAATTCGATTAGAAATTCGGCTAGTACTTGGGACTTTGCGCATGTTCTTCCTTTGAATTTGATATCGTATTCACTTAAATCAATATCCCATTTAGTCAACATTTTGGATTGGTTTGGACTATGCAGTATTGTTCGTGGCGGATGATTCGTCAACACTTTGATGGTGTGAGACTCGAAGTAAGGTTGTAACTCTCTTGCCAAGTTTACAACAGCTAGCGTGATTTTCTCTGTAATCAGATATCTTGACTCGGCTCTGTCTAAGGACTTACTTGTGTAGAAGATTGGGTGTTGAGTTCCTCTGTCGTCTCGAAAAGGACGTTACTTACTGCCGACGTTGAGACTGCAATATATAAGTATAGTGGTTCTCCATCTTCAGGTTTTGCAAGGATTGATGGAGTCGAAAGGTACACTTTTAACTCAGAAAAAATGTTTTCGCACTCTTCATCCCACTTGAATTCTTTGTTCCCATGCGATAAATTGTAGAATGGAAGACATTTATCCGTTGAGCACGAGATAAATCAGTTTAATGCAGCAATTCGGTTGGTTAGCCTTTGAACTTCCCATTTGTTCTTTGGAGAAGGCAACCCTTGGATTACCATAATCTATTTGGGATTCGCTTCGATTCCCCTTTGAGTGACTATGTAGCTAAGACATTCTCCGGAGGTTACTCTGAAGGTGCACTTTGCTATATTGAGCTTCATCTGATACTCGTTACGAGTTTGAAAGTAACGTGCTAAGTGGTCGACATGATCAATTGCTCTTAGCGACTTGACGAGCATATAATCTATGTATACTTCCATTGTTTGCCCTCGCTGGTCAGCAAACATTTTATTGACCAAGCGCTGGTAAGTTGCTTCGACATTCTTCAAACTGAACGGCATGACTTTATAGCAATAAGTTCCTCTTTTCGTGACAAACAACGTTTTCTCCATGTCGTCGGGATGCATCTGAATTTGATTGTTTCCTGAGAAAGCGTCCGTGAATGAAAAAGTTTGTTTCCAGCCGTTGCTTTGACAATTCGGTCGATGTTTGGCAACAAGAAACTATCCTTCGAAGAAGTTTTGTTGTAGGTCGGTAAAATCCATATAGACTCGCCACTTCCCATTTTTCTTGGGGACAAAAACTGAGTTAGCTAATCACTCCGGGTATTGATGTTCGACGATAGACCCAACATTGGTCAACTTTTTTACCTCGTCAATTATGGCTTTTGTCCTCTCCGGCCCTAGCTTTCTTGTTTTTTGCTTGATTGGTTTGTATGTTGGATCAACATTCAATCAGTGACTTGCACTCTTTGGATTGATTCCGAGCATATCATTGACTGTCCGTGCGAACGTTGTCACGTTTTGCTTCAGAATTTAGATCAGTTTGTCTCGGATTGGTTTACTTTAGTCGACTCTAATACTTACGCATTTAGACGAGTCTATCAAGTCAATGTTGACGAGTTGAACAATTGATTGGTCTGGTTTCTCGGGAACGGGAGGTTCCAATAATGCTTTACTTCTCATGGACGATGTGATCATGCATGACTTGTTTTGTAGTTTTAACTAGGCGATAAAGCAAGTCCGAGACATCTTTTGGTCTCCTTGAAGCGTGTAAACTCCTTTATTCGTTGGGTTCTTTATGCAGTGATGGTAATTAGCAGGTCATTATACGGGAAGCTTACTCCTTCGATATCCTTGGAGGTGAATGTTATTTCTGAATCCACCGTTCCTAAATTCTGAACGACTGGTTCGAGGTTGATTATTGCTACGACCTTTCGTTCGTATTTCTTGATTGACCTTATAGTGTCATCACAAAACCGTAATCCTCCCATGATTACGTTGACTTCCACTCGTGGAGATCCTTGTTCGTTGGTCTCCTCATCTTGTTTCAGTTGTTTAGATTTTTCTTTGGCATTTCCGTTTTGATTCGCCGCTTTGTAAGCTGCTTCTCGTAACTTGGCTTTTTTCCATTTTTGCGCTTTAAACTTTTGAGTCTCTTTTTTCGAGACACTTAACTCACCTTTGTTGAACTTTTTGGCAAGTAGCTCTTGCAACTGTTTACACTTTGAAGTGGAGTGGCCGGTTATAGTATGGATTGCACAATACTCACTTCGGTTAGTTTTACCGACTTGAAAAGCTGTGGGCGAGACTGCTTATCCTCTGTAATTATGCTGTCTCGGCTTGTGATATTCCTCTTTTAACTCCTTTGCTCCTGAGTCTCGCTGTGTTTTCTGAGTTTTGGCAAGGATCTGCTTTTCCTCCACGTAATCTGCATGCCTTGCTGCTCTGGAAAGGGCATCCAAGATTGTGCTGGGCCGGTTCACGGAAAGATCTCTCTTTAAGGCCTCATTTGTAACCATTCTGGTTCTTAGACCTTCGATGGCCATATCGTCACTGACTTTAGCTTTAGTCATGATTTTCTTGAAGTGTCCGAGATATGACTTTAGAGACTCGTCAAATCCTTGCTTCAAGGACCTTAACTCCACTGTAGACGTGTCTTGGTTGACAAATAGAGTGTATTGCTTCATGAACAATTCAACAAGTTAATTGAAGCTCTCAATCGACCCAGTAGGTAACTTGGTGAACCATACCTAAGGATTGCTAGTTAGGTTCTTGGCGAAGAGTTATTAGTAAGCTACATCCTCCTGGTTGAGATTGTAACTGATTTCGTTCATCATGACGTTGAGGCGCGCATAAACTCTATTGGGCCAGTGGTCCTGTCGTACGAAGGACATCTTAGTCTTCGTCCTCGATTTATCGAGACCCTTTTTAGTCTTGGCGCGAATGGCAAGTTTCGAGCTTGGGCCAGAATTCGCCCAATCTCGGGTGCCGAGCTGGTAGCTTGATGGAATTGAGATCTCATGTCTTCCATCATTCTGAATACGATTATCGCGTCCAGGGTTGTCGGCACGTGTTGTCATGGCATGTTCTGAGTCGTAGATTGTCTTGGTCTCAAGACGTTAGTTGGTTGCGGACTCGGCATTCCTCCGAATATGTTCATCTACACGCTAGCCAATACGTCTCCTTGTGGTATGTTGGTTTGTGCAGACGGAAGACTACCCTCATTCATCTAAGACTCAATTCTATCGAATATCTCCGCGTTTCTTCGATCAGAAGCTTCATATTCTGCTATCAAGTTGCGCACCAAGTTCTCGATCAATGGTGGCCCTTCAGGTGGACCAGGGAGAACAGTAACTTCTTGGGATTCTTCTCGATTCTCCTCCCATGTTTGAACAGAGTTCAAAGGTGATCCGAGAGTCGGATCAGTGTGTTCTTGGAGGCTAGGATCCCTCCTTTCTGGTGAGTTGATGGTAACTTCATCTTCAACCATCCTTTTTTCTTGGCGTGTACTCCTTTCCCCTGTGTAAATAAGTCATTCGATGTCTTCCCCACAGACGGCGCCAACTGTTCAAACCGTGTCTAGCACAAAAGGGGCTAAATCCAAAATTCTGATTAAAGAGTGGGAAAAAAGGGCAAGGACTCTTGAGAATTTGAAGGGAAGAAATATATTGCCAATGAATTAAAGATGATTGCCGAATAGAGTTTATTAGCTTAATATGTATGTCAAAAAGTCGATTCTTTGTCTCAAGGATCTATTCCTTTATTTATAGATCATAGGGGTGGTTACAAAATAGTTTGCAAAAAGGAAATATTACTATTGTTCATATATGATCTTATCTAAAAGATCTTAGCTAGATTTTCGGAAATTTTCTATGTCGGAATAAGAAAATTTCCATTTCTTTGCTTGATGACGTGTCGTCCGACTTCCTTCAAGCTTAACACGCTTTCGAGAAGGAATTCTTCCAAATAGATGGAAGATATCCGAGTTAACACTTTAATAATCTTATCAAGTTCATGACTTAAAATATTCGCCCATTGTTTCTCGTGGACCAAAGTAGGATCTCGGATCCACCTTCAACATTTAACTAGGTAACAAAAAAGTTATAACTAATTTTGTTATTGTACTTTAAAGTGTAATTTTTTTTCAAAAAAGTATAATATGAATTATTTATAAGTATATATATATATATATATATATATTAGTAAATGCTCGATAAATTATTTAAAATACTAATTAACAAAAAATTGTATCTTATCGATAATATAAACCACAAAAAATAAACATGTATCTAAAAGTCTAAGTGAATATGGGTTTAAAACTCTGAAAAAAAAGTCTAAAAACGTAAATAAATACGGGTTTAAGAACGTAAAAGAACATGAGCTCAAAAATCTAAATAAAATGAATTTAAAAAGTTGATAACAAAAATTGGCATGGAGCCTATGGTCGAGTCTGCCGCTGCATGGAGCTTCAGGTCGACTCTGAGGTATTCTGGAGCCTCAGGTCGAATCTGCCGCTGTATGAAGCCTTAGGTCGAGTCTGCCACCGCCTGGAGCCTCAGGTCGAGTCTGTCGCCGCTTGGAGACTCATGTCGAATCTGCCGCCGCCTGGAGCATTAGGTCGAGTTTGCTGCCGCCTGGAGCCTAAGGTCGAGTCTGTCGCGGCCTAGAGCCTTAGGTCGAGTCTACCGCTGACTGGACTCTTGGTCGAGTCTGCCGCCATCTGGAGCCTTAGGTCGAGTCCGCTGCCACCTGGAGCCTCAGGTCGAGTCCGCCGCCGCCAGGAGCCTCAGGTCGAGTCTGCTTCCGCTAGGGGGCCTTAGGTTGAGTCAATACCACTCGAGATCAAGGTTGAGCCTACTTGTTACAAACCAACACCACGGGCTATTTCAGCAGATGAGCCAAATTTCTGAGCCTGAACACTCAAAATAGCCATTTTAGCATATGGGCCAAATTGAAGCGAAATTTTACCACATGATGGGACGCTGTTAATGGGCCGAGTCACTCTATGGTTAAGCTGAACTTAGTATAAAGAGTTGTGGTTGTTGCCAGAAATGGACATCCGAGTACCTCTTTTGAGCAACAACCACTTTGTCATTTTTGTAATTCCGAGAACAATACTTTCTGTCTTATGTTATTTGAATGCAATTTTCATTTTCTTTGAACTTTCTTCTTTGTTTCAGTTTGAGTCTACTGTTGATGTTACCTGCTGTGATTTTTGTTGCTGTTGTTTATTTCATGATTTATGAGTAGTTCACCTAGGGCTCTTGAGGATGGGTTAGATTAGCGTGGATCTTAGGTTTTCTAACCTGCTTTAGGTTAGGAAAGCTTAGATCTCGTCTAATTTGGTGCTTTTACAGCTTGTTTCATCTTGATAAACTGAAGCATATTCTTGGATGTTTTAGCACCTAGGTGTTTGGTAGAATGTTTGACTGAACCAACTTCACACACTCTTAGCTAGAGCGATTGATTGTTAGAGGTATGAATCGACTCGAGTGATTTGTTTCTTCATGCCGGTTAGGTTGTCAAACGCCTATGATGATAGGGTCTGTTAATAGTTTGGTCAAGTTTGTTTGCCACGAGAGTGGATTCAATATTTTGTGAACTTGCTGCCTAGAGGTCTGCTCTGTTGAGTGTCGTCAAGCGCCTAATATAATTAAGTGATTCGCTGATCCATGATACTTATACCTCAGGATCCCGTTTTCACATCATCATGCACTTGTTCTACCTACTGTTTTATATTTCACTGTTCTATTATGCTATTACTTAGTTCTCACTGCTTGCTCTATTTATTTGCATGCTTAATTTACTTTTAAGCTTGATTTAGTTTATGCTCATTTTAAATTAGGTTGTTAGAAAATATTCACCGTGATTTGCTTGGATTAGAAAGGTTAACTGCATTATGAATGGTAGCTACACTCCCAATGGTTTGACACCTATTATACTACATCGACACCTTAGTGTAATAGGATTTGAAGCAGAGTAAAAATCTTGTTATCAAATTGGCGCCGTTGCTAAATGGGTTTCTGCTAGCTACATTTAGGAATATTAACTGTCTGTGACCAAGTTCATTTTGTTTTTAGTTGATTACTCACCTGTGATTCTGCCTTTGTCTTTCTGTTTCAGGTTATTCCAACATTTAGTAATTTAGCTTGACCTCACTGCTTGAGTTGAGTACACGCATTGTATGCAAACACGTTCACAAGGGAGTCAGAACCTTCTCTGCATTTGCGACAGTATTAACCAGCTTCCACACGAGTTGAGAGCGAAGAGAAACCATATCCACAGTGAACACACGAACCCAACGGGAATAGATCAGCCAACATGCTCGAATAAGACCAATTTCCTGTGCATGGACCTCAGCAGAGGAGGCCAAGGACAATTGGAGCGGGAGATGCACCAAGCACATACACCAGCTACATAGGAACGTTCCTCCGGCGATCCCGAATAATAATTTTGAGATCAAGACCAGTCTTATCTCTATGATCCAAAACCGGCAGTTCCATGGCCTACTTTCTAAAGACCCTCTAATCATCTCGACGAGCTGGAGCGGATGTGTGGATTGTTAAAGCTCATTGGAGTGAGTTAGGATGCCTTCAAGCTCAGGGTGTTCCCATTCTCTCTTCCAGACAATGCATACGTATGGGAAAAGCATCTACCCCAAGGCTCGATCACTTCTTGGATCAAATGCAAGACAACTTTTCTTGCCATATTCTTCTCCAATTCTCGGACTACAAGTTCCGCAACGCGATCTCAAGCTTAATGCAGAAGAATTCTGAATCCTTTGCTGAAGCCTGGGAGTGTTTCAAGATCTATCTATCGTAGTGCCCTCACCATGGTTACATCACATAGTCTCTAGTTAGCACCCTTTATAGAGGCCTAAGATTAGAATGCTCTTGGGCACAATGAGCAATGACAATTTCCTAAACAAGAATGTTGATGGTGGCTGGGATTTAGTGGAGAATCTGGCTCAAACAGATGGCTAGTATAATGAGGACTTTAACAGGAGTGTACGAGGCACAGCTGAATCTGAAGCAGTGGGCAGGAAAGAGTTTAAAGCTTTGAATGAGAAGTTGGATAAGCTCTTTATGGTACAACGGAAAGATGTTCACTTCCTGAATGAGGACGAGCAGCTTCAGGAAGAGGAGGATGATTAGGTTGAAGAGGTTAGTTTTGTGCAGAATCCGGGAGGAGGTTACAAGCAATTCAATAACTACAAGCAGCACCCAAACCTCTCATACATGAACACCAATGTTGCTAACCCTGAAGACCAAGTCTATCCACCAAACCCCCAACATGTGAGATTTTGTAAGAGTTTAGGCGGAAGTTTGGTTGAATGAGGAAGAGAAATTCGAGAGATAATTTGGAGAAAATGGGAGAAATATATTTTCCATTTCTCTTAAATTTAAAATCAGTTATTACAACCACTTAAATAGGAAAGCAACAACAATTGGAATATGCTAAACCTAGCCATTATGTAGCTGTTGTGCCTTGGGATCCGATGGAAGTGAGAGTGACTTCTCCTTGTCTTGGTGAAAGTGACTTCTCCTTGTCTCGCTCTTTACAAAAATAAGTCACATGTCTTCTTAGCCATCTCCAACGGTCAACTTGCTTCTAGAAGATGGATTTAAATTGTTTATGGGCTGAGTGATTAATGAGGCCTTACACCAATTTACATCCAACCTTCCTTGTCATCCAAGTTAATGGATCCATGTAGTGTTGTATGGACATCTTGGTAAATAATGGCTAAAACCAACACTCCCCCTCAAGCTTGACCACAAGGAATAGAGGTCAAGCTTGGAACCCATGAGACGCCACCTCATTAAAAACCTTAGAGTAGCAAAAACCTCATGGGAAAAAGGTTACAACTAAGGGAAAAAGAGTATGGTTCCCATGGATTAGGGTCTAAGTGGCCGATGGATGGATGTTGATGAGTCCAAGTTTGGAGTGAATGAACTCACACACCTTTGAAGACGCGGCCTTGGTAAAGGTGTCGGCCAATTGCTCTGAACTTCTTGTGTAACATGGAAGTATGACACCTTCTTAACCTTTTCCCTAACTTTGGCAATCAACCTCTATATGCTTTGTACGCTCGTGAAAGACGGAGTTCGATGCGATAGTCATTGGTGTGGATTGCTTGATACCCAAGTCGTTGAGGAGAGCTTTAAGCCATGAGAGTTCTTCCGTGAGTTTGCGCATTGCTCTATATTCCGCTTCCGCACTAGAGCATTAGACCACCTTTTGCTCTTGCTCTTCCATGTAACTAGGTTCCCACAAATGAATGTACAATACCCAGTTGTGGACTTCCTATCTTGCCTATCTCCAGCCAATTGGCGTCGCAATATCCAACAATCTTGGTGCTTCTATTATGTCCCATCCATATTCCTTGATGGGTGCCTCGGAGGACGAACTCTTGGATATGGACTCGCGGGAAGACCTTGGTGAGTCGATTCTCGTGAGAACTAGTTTGGGCGGAAATAGGCGAATGAGAACCACAAAGGAGGGTGATGATTCTTTGATAAACTCGGTCCGATCAAGCTTGGAATCCTCACAAGACCTGATCTCGACTCTCTCTCTCGAATCCTAAAAAGATAAAGACGGCCAAAGCTCAAGACACATGCTTGAAAAGAAATACTTGTTTATTTGATGAAAACTTGTCTATCTAACTAAAGAAATGCATGAGCTTATATAGGCTCAAGCTACAACGGTTATGATATTAAAAACAGAAAGAAATATCAAAAATTCCTATCTTGCCTATCTCCAGCCAATTGGCGTCGCAATATCCAACAATCTTGGTGCTTCTATTATGTCCCATCCATATTCCTTGATGGGTGCCTCGGAGGACGAACTCTTGGATATGGACTCGCGGGAAGACCTTGGTGAGTCGATTCTCGTGAGAACTAGTTTGGGCGGAAATAGGCGAATGAGAACCACAAAGGAGGGTGATGATTCTTTGATAAACTCGGTCCGATCAAGCTTGGAATCCTCACAAGACCTGATCTCGACTCTCTCTCTCGAATCCTAAAGAGATAAAGACGGCCAAAGCTCAAGACACATGCTTGAAAAGAAATACTTGTTTATTTGATGAAAACTTGTCTATCTAACTAAAGAAATGCATGAGCTTATATAGGCTCAAGCTACAACGGTTATGATATTAAAAACAGAAAGAAATATCAAAAATTCCTATCTTGCCTATCTCCAGCCAATTGGCGTCGCAATATCCAACAATCTTGGTGCTTCTATTATGTCCCATCCATATTCCTTGATGGGTGCCTCGGACGACGAACTCTCGGATATGGACTCGCGGGAATACCTTGGTGAGTCGATTCTTGTGAGAACTAGTTTGGGCGGAAATGGGCGAATAAGAACCACAAAGGAAAGTGATGATTCCTTT
The DNA here is from genome assembly GCA_900406405.1 of Lepidium africanum. Taxonomy (NCBI): domain Eukaryota; kingdom Viridiplantae; phylum Streptophyta; class Magnoliopsida; order Brassicales; family Brassicaceae; genus Lepidium; species Lepidium africanum. Next base: position 22,985 of record OVAX01001496.1, on the reverse strand, counting down.
GATAATCTTGGTCCGATCAAGATTGGAATCCTCACAAGACCTGATCTCGACTCTCTCTCTCGAATCCTAAAGAGATAAAGACGGCCAAAGCTCAAGACACATGCTTGAAAAGAAATACTTGTTTATTTGATGAAAACTTGTCTATCTAACTAAAGAAATGCATGAGCTTATATAGGCTCAAGCTACAACGGTTATGATATTAAAAACAGAAAGAAATATCAAGACTTCCTATCTTGCCTATCTCCAGCCAATTGGCGTCGCAATATCCAACAATCTTGGTGCTTCTATTATGTCCCATCCATATTCCTTGATGGGTGCCTCGGACGACGAACTCTCGGATATGGACTCGCGGGAATACCTTGGTGAGTCGATTCTTGTGAGAACTAGTTTGGGCGGAAATGGGCGAATAAGAACCACAAAGGAAAGTGATGATTCCTTTGATAATCTTGGTCCGATCAAGATTGGAATCCTCACAAGACCTGATCTCGACTCTCTCTCTCGAATCCTAAAGAGATAAAGACGGCCAAAGCTCAAGACACATGCTTGAAAAGAAATACTTGTTTATTTGATGAAAACTTGTCTATCTAACAAAAGAAATGCATGAGCTTATATAGGCTCAAGCTACAATGGTTATGAGATTAAAAACAGAAAGAAATATCAAAAATTTAAGTGTCCAACAGACAAGTGATGGAGGCCGTTGATCTAGGAGCCGTTGGAGAAGATTTGACGATCGGCCGGATATGGAATGTCTTCAAACGGGGGATTCGCCCAATCATGTGAGAGCTGGTGCATGGTAAGACTTTCCTAGATGATTCTGAGTGGCCTAGATAGTCTCCTGGTCGCCACACATACGTCTGAAGTCCCTTGAAGCCAGCATATCCCGGACCTTCCTTAAACAGCACCGGATTGAACTATCTTCTTGAGTGGAGCGTATCTGGACGATCCAGTGGAGGATTGGTACGGTCTTGGGCTTGTTGGAACCATGAAAGGCCCAAAAAATAACCTCCAAGTGGTTTGAGGTGAAGGCCACGCCTTAGTTGGGCTGTGGAGCCCAATCTTTTTCCTTATCGCGCATTTGGGTTCATTGCAGATCCTCTAAGTTGTAAAATCCATATCTTTTAGCTCAGAGCTTCTTTCGGGATGATTCCACTTTGAAAAGATAGATAAATGAGTCAAGAATCCATGTAGTATTTATTTGTAACTTGGTTCATCCTGGATCGTCTGGAATACCTTGAAGAGTGATCGCATGTCCTGGTTGGATTCCAAAATTGGCAAGTGCGGCCCTGGTTATGTCTTCGTGGGCTGGGGCTGGGATGTGGTTACTGTAAGCTCTTCAAGGTCATCTTGATTGTATTTGATCTTTATGTTAGGCTCGGCCAAGTCTTGTTGGTTAGATTGCTTCTTGTCTCGACCTTCTCGGATTATATCGTCTTCGGGTAACTTTTTGTGGTCGAGGACCCCATCATTCCTTGACCCGGATCTTTCTTGAGATATTTCAAGATTGTCACAACCATGTCTCAATGCTTCTTGTTTGGCTTTTACATGTGTTGAGATACTTGATTCACCGCAAAACATATATCCGGTCGTGTGAGGGTGAGATATATAAGCTTCCCAACCATCCGACGGTATTGTTGACAATCTTGAAATGACTCATCATCATCAAGCTCCCCCTTTTGTGTAGCTTTGTATGTATCCTCCAAAGGAGTCTTAGCCGGTTTGTCTCCTACATAAGAAGTCTCATTCAAAAGATCAAGAGTGTATTTCCTTTGGGAAATGAAGAGTCCATCTGAAGATCGGAACACTTCAATTCCAAGGAAATACTTTAGTGCACCCAAATCTTTTATATCAAATACGGATTTAAGAAATTGTTTGGTGGATTGTATACCTTCCTTTTCGCTTCCCAAGATAATTATATCATCCACATAAACAAGTATTACAACAATACCTTTGGGACTTTGGAGCGTGAACAAGGTGTGATCCGCTTCCGATCTCTTAAATCCATGTTCTTTGAGTGTTGCTTAGCTTGTGATACCAAGCCCTTGGAGATTGTTTCAAACCATAGATTGCATTCTTAAGTCTCAAAACTTTTCCCGGTGAGACCAAGTGTTCTTAACCGGGTGGAGGCGTCATATAAACCTCATCCTCTAATTCTTCTTGTAGAAAAGCATTCTTCACGTCCATTTGCCATAATTCCCAATCTAGATTTGTGGCTAAAGACAACACAACTCTTATGTTATGGAGTTTAGCCACGAGAGCAAAAGTGTCGCGGTAATCCTCTGCATATGTTTGTGTAAAACCCCTTGCAACAAGTCTTACTTTGTGCCTTTCAATCTCCCCAATGCTCTTGTACTTAATAGTAAATATCCATCGACTACTTACGGCTTTCTTCCCTTTTGGTAGGTCTGTCTCATACCAAGTGTCATTTCTTTCCATGGCGGCAACTTCATCTCCTACGGCCTCTACCCACACTTTGTGCTCTTTAGCGTCTTCATAAGTCCTTGGAATAAAGTCTTGACCAATCTTGACAAGGTATGCTTGATGTTATTGAGGGAAGTTAGCAAATGAGCAAATGACTTGAGATGGATGTGCCACGGCTTGATTGTTGTAGCAGACTCTCGTGTTTATCCAATTTGATGGGTCTTTGCGGAGTCTAGTACTTCTTCTTAAAGGAGGTGGTGAAACGTCATGATTGAGGTCTTGATTTGCTTCATCAAATGTCATAGGGTCGCCTTGAGTATCACTTGTTGGATCGCAGAAATACTCAGTCAGATCGCGGCCAGAAGGTTGAAATTGCATTCTTGGATCACGGCCGGATGGGCCTGGTCATACATTCGGATCGCTATCCGGTCGTACGGATGACTCGTTCGGATGTTTGTCCGATCGTCTAGATTGGTCGTCTGAACGATGGTCAGGTCATCCGGATCACGTATCCGGATCGCGATCCGTTCATTTGGATCCCATGTCCAGATCGCTATTTGGTCGTCATGGTCGCATATCCGGATTACTATCTGATCGCTTGGATCGTTCGTCCGGATAGTTATCCGTTTGTCCAGATGATCTATTGGGTTGTCCGGATCGCTTATTTGGATTGCTATCCGGTCATCCGGATCGCTTGTCTGTTCGTCTGGATTGGTCGACCGGATTACTATCTGGTCGTCCAGATCCTACGTCCGGTTGGCAACCTGGTCATCCATATTTGGCATCCGGCTTTTGACGCGACTGTCCCGATCCATCCGCAGGTCCATCCTGCGGGTAATGCGATCCATCCGCCGGTCCAGTCTAACCCATTCCATCTTGCGACCAATCATCGTTCCGGTCTGATCCGTCATTTTCATCTTCCGATTTTCCTGATTGCTTTAATCCTTCTATTATAAACCTAAGGCTTTCCATCCTATCCGATGACGTATTTGCCAAGTCTCTTAGCTCCTCCCAATTTTTCACATCATGAAACCCCTTGCTCTCAATGAATTTCACCTCCCTTGAAATCATAACTCTCCTTGTGACCGGATTGTAACACTTGTAGTCTTTTTGAGTTGTTGAGTACCCAATGAACATGCATCTCGCACTCTTATCTTCTAGCTTGTCTCTCAAGTCACCGGGTACTAAAACAAAACAAAGACAGCCAAAAACACGTTAGTGATTAAATGAGGGTGTTGTGTTGTTGAGTACCTCAAATGGTGATTTATCCTTGAGAATTTTAGTTGGCGTCTGGTTGATCAAATAGCATGTCATCACGACATCACTCCAAAAACGTTTTGGAACGCTAGTATGAAACATCATGGACCGGGCCACTTCCATTAGATCCCGGTTCTTTCTTTCCGCCATGCCATTTTGTTTTAGTGAGTATAGACAACTTGTTTGGTGTTTAATCCCATTCTTGGCTAAGTAATGTTTGAATCATTGGCTTATATATTCACCACCATTATCCGAGCGCAACCTTTTCAAATTCAATTTGTAGTGGTTAGTTACATATGTATGAAAATTGACAAAGGCATCATAAACCCGATCTTTTGATGGCAATAGAGTTAACCAAGTGAATTTTGACTTTTCATCTATAAATGTGACAAAGTATTTTTGATTATCTCTAAAAAAACAAGGTGAGGTCCAAACGTCCAAGTGAACTAAATCAAAACAACTATCATAAATTGTAGAAGACTTGGTAAACACGGACTTGCAATGTTTACCAAGAATACAAGGCTCACATTCTACATGATGAATCGAACTACTTGGTAACATTAATTGTAAAGCTCTACTATGTGGATGGCCTAATCTAGCATGCCATAACACATCATCATTACTAGCAACTATGGAATTAAAAACATTGGATAGATTTGAAGAATTCTTTGTGTCTCCAAGCACATATAGTCCCCTTGAGTCCCGCCACTTCCAAGGATGGTACCGGTCTTAATATCCTGAAATGTTATATCATTAGGCCCAAAAATAGCATTGCAATTCAAATCATTTGTAGTCTTATGAACGGATAGCAAGTTTGATGTAAATTTAGGTAAATAAAATGCCTTGCACATCTTGTCAAAGAGTCTCAAATCCGCAATCCCTTTAATGGGAACTTTGCAGCCATTAGCAACCATTACATTACCAATAGCGGGCTTTATGTTGCTCATTAGACTTGGATCGTAAATCATATTGTGAGATGCACCCGAGTCAACAACTAAGGGTTTTGAGACCTTTAAAGCGTTACCGGAATCTTTGAGTTGAGTGAGGGATTTGATGAGAGAGTCAAGGTTGAGGCATCTTTCCGCCTCTTGCATAGCCGCCCCATGAGCCATTCTGGAGTACACCTCCATTGGGACCGGTCTGCTGGTGAGTGGTTCGGCTTGACTAGACCCACCGCCTTCTTCTTTGACCATGTTGGCTCGTGTGTCTTTGAATTTGTTTGGCTTGAGATGGGGATGAAAGATCCAACACTTGTCCTTCACATGTCCCTTCTTCTTGCAATGGTTACACACTAAATGCTTGCGGTCCGAGGGCTTGTACGTAGCCTTTTTTACCGTCATGAGCTCGCTAATGCCACCAAATAATCTGGGAGTTCCCTTCTCCTTTTGGATGCGGGCACACAATTCATCAAGGTCGGGAAGCTTCTCATCTCTCAAGATGTGTACAATCAAGTTGTTATATCTTGGACTTAGCGTGAGGAAGAGACTAAACACATGATCTTCTTCTCGATGTTTGTTGATAATCTCCGGGTCGGTGGTTATGGGCCTAAGCATCTCAAGCCTAGCCCAAAGAGCTCTCCACTTCCCAAAGTGAGAGGTAAATTCGATGTCTTCTTGGGTGAGGTTGTTGATGGCCTTTTGAACCTCAAACACATGAGTAAAATTGGAAACATTTCCGAACACCTTTTTGAGTGTTTCCCAAAGCTCTTTCGCATTGTTGCGATACGAGTAGGATTCATGGATAGGGACATCTAGGGAGCTTTGGATAATAGCCATTACACTTGGTCTTCTTGAAACCATTTGTTTGGGTCACCTTCCACCACCACTTGGTTTCCGTCAACCACAGTGATTTGGTTTGGTGCGGCTCCAAGCTCAACGTGCTCCCATAAGCCACGTCCACATAGAATGGTCTTCACACTCCTTGACCACAATAAGTAGTTGGGACCTTTGAGAGTAACACTAACTCAAATAGGCTTGAAACTATCCATGGTGGAGAGAAGATTTGTTTCCGGTTTTTTATTGACCGTTGGATAAAACAAGGATCTTTGTGTAAATTGAAAACTGAATGGTGAAGAGATAGAATAGGGTGATTAGAGATTAAAGGTGAAGAGAATGGAGTGAAAGATTGATCTTTTGCTCTGATACCATGAGATTTTGTAAGAGTTTAGGCGAAAGTTTGGTTGAATGAGGAAGAGAAATCCGAGAGATAATTTGGAGAAAATGGGAGAAATATATTTTCCATTTTTCTTGAATTTAAAATCGGTTATTACAACCACTTAAATAGGAAAGTAACAAAAATTGGAATATGCTAAACCTAGCCATTATGTAGCCGTTGTGCCTTGGGATCCGATGGAAGTGAGAGTGACTTCTCCTTGTCTTGGTGAAATTGACTTCTCCTTTTCTTGGTCTTTACAAAAAGAAGTCACATGTCTTCTTAGCCATCTCCAACGGTCAATTTGCTTCTAGAAGATGGATTTAAATTGTTTATGGGCTGAGTGATAAATGAGGCCTTACACCAATTTACATCCAACTTTCTTTGTCATCCAAGTTAACGGATCCATGTAGTGTTGTACGGACAGCTTGGTAAATAATGACTAAAACCAAAAACATGCTCAAACCAAGGCTTTTGTACCTAAGCAACAATACCATCACAGTTCTTAGCCAACTCCAATTATGCCACCTCGGTATGAAGCGCTAGTTCTAGCTACTGCTCTGACAACTCTAGAGGTGTTAAACTTACTCCAAGAAATTCTTAATGGACAAATGTTCTACATCGACTAAGTTGACACCGAATTTTGTTGAAGTTCACAATTAGATAGATGCCTCTCATAATGATCTCAACTGCAAGTTTGAGACTTTTAACGCCAGGTTGAAGTACCTAGAAAGTCAGAAAACATATTATTCAGTGAAGACTAGTGGGCAACTACCAGAAAAGCCAATTCCAAATCCCAAAGAATACACAGCCCAATCTATTACACTAAGGAATGGCAAAGAGCTCTCTCCACGTACTGAAAATGTTATATCCACTGTGGACAGTGTGGTTTAGGAAGGGGAGGACAGTCAGATAAAAAATCAGCTTCAAATCTTTCCTCTAGTGGTCAATTCGACCTGCTGGTGGTCGAGTTCAGCAAACTGAAAAATCTGATACCAAACTTGACCATCTCACTCGAGCTGCAAGTGGTCAAGTTCAACCTACATATACCCAAAAATCTGCAGTTTCAAAGGAAAAGAGAAAAACTTCAGCTCCACCTCCATACAAGCCTCAACTACCATTTCCTGGATGGTTCAAGAAGGAATTTGCTAAGAAATTGAAAGGTCTCTTTGACAAGTAGATGAAGGAGATTGAGTTGAAGAATCCTATCTTGGATGCAGTTACACTTATATCTCCTTATCAAAAATTCCTAAAAGAGGCAGTCAAGGAAGGAACCAAAGAAATTGAGGGCATAACAGTTGAGACTCATGAGTGTAGTGCCATCACACTGAGGAGAGTAGTGTAAGAGAAGCAACAGGACCCTGGGACATTCACTATAACTAAAATGCTAGGATTCAACAATTATAATTCTTGTAAGCTCTCTTTGATCCTAGCTGATAGGTCCATTGGATTGCCTTATGGTTTGTTGGAAAGTTTGCCTATTAAGATTGAAAATATGGTAGTGCCCACAGACTTTGTGGTGCTTGATATGGATGAGGAACCACATGATCCACTACTCCTTGGTAGACTATTTTTAGCCTTAGCTGGTGCATTAATTGATGTGAGGAATGGAACAATTAAGCTGAACTTTGGGAAAAACCTCAAAATGAAGTTTCATATCAATGAGGCAAAGAAGAGACCAACTATTGAAGGACAAAGCTTTACAATTGAGGGATTGGACCAACTGGACGTCAAACCTCTTAAGCCCCCTCATGTTGTATTGGTTAAGAGTGGTAAGGCTAGTGACTACTACATAAGAGCTCTAATGTATGAAAAGGTTGTAAATGGGAGAAGCCTTGAATCTATGTTTGCTTGCAATGAGACTGCACAACCACCTCCTAAGGAGTCTTGCAAGCTACCCAAATTGGACCTTGGACTTGAGATAATTGTGCAACCTAATGGATTTGTGGATGGTGTAATTGAGTACAGGGTGAAAAGTAGCAAGCGTCCTAAGACATTTGTTAAAGTCAAGCAACTTCTCTTTCCAACAAAGTCCAAATCAGATTGGTCAGGACCTTTTAGCATCGAAGAGGTAATGCCTTGCGGAGCCATCACTTTAGTTAATAAAGAAGGAGATGATCTTCTAATGAATTGGCATAAAGTCAAGCTTTACATGGTTGCTTGAACCACTTCAGAGAAGACTTCAACTCCTCTCTCTGAACCACCCCAAGTCTAATGGGAGTGAGAAGTCAAGCTTGAGACTCTAAACAAGCTCACTTGGGAGGAAATCTCATGCATATCCTTGTAGATACTTTCTTTTGTGTTTCTTGTGTTTTAAGCTCATAAGACGTGTGTGGAACATCAAAAAAATTGAGCAAAGCTGATTATGGACATAACCTATTGAACTCGACCACCATACTCGATCAACATGTGGTCGAGTTCAACTTTTTCACAGTATCTACGTCCAATTGGAGCATACAACTCGAGCAGAATGGGTTACATTCAGGCTACACGTTTCCACAACCTCCCTTTATGGTCTCAATAAGGTACCAACTCCGTTGCATCATTTATTTTGCTCCGCTGGTCTATGATTCTCCATTATGCTTTTATGCACACAAGAGACTGTGTGATTTAAGTTTGGGGGAGAGTTATATAGATATTAACATGTTTTATGTGTTCTTAGTTTCGATATTCCATATAGTTCATGCATTGCATATATGACATACAAATCCATAAAGATTTTTCATTTAGCATACTTCTTTTTTATGCATAGCATATAAGGCATAGAAAAAAAAAAATCGAAAACACATTTCAAAAATCCATAAACAGAATGTTCATGTAGTTGCATTGCATTTATATAAAGATGAGTCTAGGCATTACATTGGGGATTATGATGAGTTTACCTTGCAAGTGGGTGATTTATGTGCTAAATTCACTACCCTATGTTGATGTTGTTTGATGCTTGCTAACTGGTTTGAAATGTAAAACTGCACCATGCCAGGAATGTTCAGTATAAGTTTCATCCCCTGATTGAATATGCTTTGATTTGATGCCCTTCCTTATCAAAATATAACCTTAATGCTGATTTTTAATTATCATATCTATGCATCGATTATGAGTTTCTGGATTACTTAGAATAGTTAGATTTTCTTTTCCTTGTTAATCCAAGTAGACTCCCACCATGTTGCACTTTACCTCCTTTTGAACCATCGTTTGCTTGTTGTATGTATGTGAGGCCTTTTTCGGTTAAAGCTTGGCATAAAGTGATAGGTGAGAGTCGATAAGGTCATGACTTCATTTAATTTCTGGTTCACGATTTTTGAATCAGACTAGGACTAGGTGGTTTTGATTCCGGGTGTGGGAATACTTGTGTCTAAGCAGGAAAATAAATGAAAGGAAGAAGTGGTAAAGATTTAAATAAAAGAATTTAAGGGGAGAAAGGGCAGAAAAGTGTATATATATGTTCTAGTAAAGGTTTTGGGAAATAGAAATGTGAAAAGGGTTCTAAGAATAGAGAAAAAAAAACATAAGAGGGACTAAGGTCTAGAATGTCTTATGAATTAAGAAAGGAAAAGAACCAGAGTTGTAATGTGAATAATCCAAAACCATTAGAAGTGTTCAGTTAAGAAAACCCTCTCCTTAGACCAGCAATGGAAAAACTTGAGAAGATGGTCTTATTGGCAGAAAAATGAAAAGCGCTTGTGTTAAATAGGTAGAATATGATCATTTTTTGGGATTAGATTGACTAGGTGGAGCTCGAGTCTGGGTGCATTGGGTATATGGAGTCATGATTTTGTATGCACCTATTGGTTTTCACTTTCAACATTATGTTAAAGCTCATTCCCATCATGAGTGATCCCTTTGTGCGTTGATTGACCAGTTACTGAAAGAGATCATTCTAATCTCTTAGACCTTATCCTTGGCCAAACAAACTTTTAAGAGATGCATAGATTGGTTCACGGTTTCGAGCTAATGAATGTTAAAGGGATTGGTTGATTTGAATGTATGAGTAGGTCAAGGCTGAGCTTAAACAGAATTGTGATTGTCATGGCTAATGTTTTTAGAGTATGGCTTGTTGGTATTGCATCCTAGAACATCAAAACAGGACAATGAGTTTAACATTTGGATCAGCTTGCTTTGGTTTTGAGTCCCCGCTGTGCAACCACCTCTCCTAGCTCATTCTTGTTCGTTTTCTTGAGGGCAAGCAAAGAATAAGTTTGGGGGAGTTGATATATCTGATACACAGAGTTTTAACCCTATATTCCTACTGCAAGTGCACATCAAATCGAGTAGTATTCTAGGGGTCGAATCCATGAGAACCAAGTTATCACACTATCAATTCTAAAACTAAACAAGAGCTAAGATGAAACAAAAAGTGGTAAATCAAATTTGAATTATACAGAAACTAAATGATATTAAATCAATAACTTAAAACACCAAGTTCATGGAGTTCATCAGGAAATCAGGGAATTCGAACTAGGAAACTATTCAGGGAACAATTCTACAACAGTCTCAACTCAGACATAAAATTATAACTAATCCACTATTGTGGTATCAATTACTGTATCTAGCAACCTAGAAATCCTAACCGTCGTTGGTACCAGAGATCTAGATACGCATTATCGAATGGGTTTGATAAGTCCACAATCAACCTTAACATCAACCTTCGTGGTTAAGGATTGATTGCTCACCTAAGGAGGTTTTAATTCCTAACAAGCTTTTGGAATATCAAGTAATCTAAGATCACAGGCTAGTTAGCTACTTTAACCTAAGCATTAAGATTAACCTTATATGGAGAACACATAAAGCAATACTTATTTGTTCCTAATTCATTTATTCCCTAACAACCCTAGAAAACCCTAAACGTGATTAGAGAACTACTCAGACATGATTAAAGAACACAAATAGAAATACATAATAGAAAGCATGAAGTAATTGCAATTTAATGTAAAAGGTTTAGAAATCTTCTCCAATTGCGCAGAGATTGGAAATCCTCTCCTCCCAGCTCAAAAACAAAGTCGGGTAATGTAAGTATCAATTGTTGTTCTTAGAACGTGTTTAACCTAATTTTAAATGACTAAACCGATTTGGTACAAAAATAAAGAAATTATGATTTGAGCTTCGTAGTATTGATGATCGATCGACCAAGGAAGGCGATCGATTGATCAACTCCTTATCGGTTGACCAAAAGAGCACGAGGTTGATCTTCAAGTCGAGCGTATACACTTCAGAAGGTTTATCAATCGATCCAGGGATGTGAGGTCGATCAACAGATCGAGCATATAAATCTGGACATGAGATTATAGATTGCTCAAAGGATGTGAAGTTGAGTGTTTGGTCATGAGTATGCTCTTGGCTGATGATGGTAATCGATCGATCAGTGAGACGATCAATCAGTCAGGTAACTCTGTTAGAAATCTTCCAAATTAGCTCTAATCCTCCTTCGCATGCAATATCCAGATTATCCTTATCTTATACCTGTAAAGACCCTAGAAACATAACAAAGACTCTGAAATCATACGAATTAGTGAGCTTGAAACCGATAAAAATGAGGTACATCAATGTATGCATTTTAGCTTATTTTAGGAGCAGTATTTAGCACTTTTTGCATACATAAACATAGCAATTCCATCACTTTAGAGTCTTTTTAGGTTCATATTGCATACTTTGCATTTGCTTTGCATACATACGGCGTATGGAGCTATTTTAGGTACTATAGAGCACAAATTGGAGCCTCAGGCCGAATCCACCACCACTTGGAGCATAAGAATGAGTCTGCCGCTGCATGGAGCCTCAGGTCGAATCTGCCGCCGCCTAGAGCACGAGTCTGCCGCTGCATGGAGTCTCAGGATGAGTCTGCCAATGCCTGGACCCTAAGGTCGAGTCTACCGCCATCTGGAGCCTCAAGTCCAGTTTTCCGCCGCCTAGAGCCTCATGTCGAGTTTGCCGCCGTCTCAAGTCTCAGGTCGAGTCTGCCGCCGCCTAGAGCCTCAGGTTGAGTCCACCACTGCTTGGAGCCTTAGGTCATGTATGCCACCTCCTGGAGCCTCAGGTCGAGTCCACCGCCTCCAGGAGCCTTAGGTCAAGTTTACCGCCGCTAGGAGCCTTAGGTCGACTCTGTCGTCTACCTAAAGCCTCTAGTCGAGCCGATAGCACTTGTGATCAAGGTCGAGCCTGCTTGTGACAAACCAACACAAGCGGCCATTTCAGCAGATGGGCCGAATTTCCAAGCCTGAACACTCAAACGAGTCATTTCAGCATATGAGCCAAACTGAAGCCAACTTTCACCACACGCTAGGCTGCTATTAATGGGTTGAGTCACTCTAGGGTTAAGATGAACTTAGTATAAATAGTTGTGGTTGTTGCCATAAATGGACATCCGAGTTTTTACCTCTTTTGAGCAACAACCACTTTTTCATTTTTGTAATCCCAAGAACAATACTTTCTATCTTATGTTATTGAATGCAATTTTTTGTTTTTTTTAACCTTGCTCTTTGTTTCAGTTCGAGGCTACTATTGATGTTACCTGCTGTGATTTTCGTTATTGTTGTTTATTTCATGATTTTTGAGTAGTTTACCTAGGGCTCTTGAGGATGGGTTAGATTAGCATGGATCTAAGGTTTTGTAGGTTGCTTGAGGTTAGGAAACCTTAGATCTCGTCTGATTTTGTGCTTTTACTGCTTGTTTCATCTTGATCAACTGAAGCATGTTCTTAGACGTTCTAGCACCCGATAGGTGTTTGGTAGAATATTTGACTGAACCAACTTCACACACTCTTAGCTCGAGAGATTGATTGATAGAGGTGTGAATTGACTCGAGTGAGTTGTTTCTTCATGCCAGTTAGGTTGTCAAACGTGATAGGGTACTGTTTTAATATTTCACTGCTCTATTATGCTATTACTTAGTTCCCACTACTTGCTCCGTTTATTTGCCTGCTCAATTTACTTTTAAGGTCGATTTAGTTTGTGCTCGTTTTATATTAGGTTGTTAGAAATTTTCACCCTGATTTTCTTGGATTAGAAATGTTAACTGCATTCTGATTGATAGCTACACTCCCAGTCGTTTACACCTATTATACTACATTGACACCTTAGTGTAATAGGATTTGACAGTAAAAATCTTGTTATCATGAGTCTGGAGCATCGCCGCCATGTGTCGTCCGAGTTTCGTCGTGGATCTTCAGAGTTCCATTATTGGCCTCGTTTGTTCACCAGTTCTATCTTCTTGATGCTTTGGTTTGGTTATCCTTCTTTGTTTGCTTAGTTTAATGTTCATTTATTTAGATTAGGCTTCTGGCTTTGTTTAAGTCTAAACTCAGTTTAGGATTAGTTAGTTAAGGTTAGTTAGGGTTTCAGATCTTGTTTTTTCGAGTTGATCGTTTAGGTACTTCTCCAGTTTGATTTACGACTATGCTCTTCCAGGTTTGGTTACACCATGGTGAGGCCGTTTTGCTCCTGGTTTGTACTCTTTGACCTGATCGAGGTCGGGTATTTTCCTTGGGTTCTAATTTAGGCGTCAAATGGTCGGCTATGGTGTTTTACTTCGCCATTACCGGAAGAACTGTGGGTTATCTTTTTTTTTTCAGTATAGGATCCTAGCTCTTCAATTCTGAGGTACCATTATTCGATACGAGAGGTTTCCAGCTCTGGCTACGTTTATCCTTACAGTGACTTCTATCAGCGGGTTTGGGTTATCATATTCTGAGTTCTCTTCTGATCTTGTTCTACCTTTTTCTTTCTCTGTGTTTTATTATATGTTTCCTTTTGTTAGGCTCTAGACTTTGGGGATATTCCTTTAATGCGCCGACTTTAGTATTTCATCAAAGTATCCTACCATATATTCCAACGATGTATTCTATTCTTGGTTTTAATATAATAATTAGTAAAAAAAATGACAAATTATAAACGACCATCTATATTATAAAACAATTCTTATTACCTAAATATATATATATATATATATATATATATTTCAATGCATTATTTTTTATACATACATAGAATATTTTTTTATATAATAAAAACATAACATTAACTTAAAACACTATATTATATTAGTCATTTTTACCTAGAAATTATTGTAGCAAATTTGTTACTAGGAATACATTATGATAATATAAAATTATAATCACATAATGTTTTTAATAAAAAATAAAATAAAAGATATCATAGAACAAAACGAAATAACTAATAAAATCAACATTACTCTTGGTTCAACGTGATAATATCAATGTTTAACAAATAAATAACCAAAAGGGAATTGCAAAAATGTCCATTCAACCAAATTTATTTCAAAATAACCCTTTCATTCGTTTCATTTGCTAAGGAAAATAGTAATTTTGAAAAAGAGTATATTGAAAAGAGCATTTGTTAAAATTTCTCAATAACTAATGGTATCAATTTTTTACAAACTAAATATCTTATTAGTTATATTTAGCATTTTATTTAAGATTGAGTCTTTAGAAACATCTAGGTTTGCATCATAGTTTTCATATTTGGTTTTGGGAATTTTCTTGCTTGAGGTGAGCAATCTTGTTAGGTTATTGGCTAGTAACCATTGTGAGTTTTTTGAGTCAAAGTTGTGCTCTTTGGAAAATTGATAGATTATTCACCGGAATTTCTATGCTTGCGCTATGTTTTGAGATAACTTTGATTTCTTTAATTGAATTTAATTTGTTGATTTAGGGCCTTGAGATACATTGAATGCTTTCTTTCTTTGAGTATAGCTTGGCAAATAACTAATGGTGACCATTCTTCCAAATACAACTCATTCAATGATGCCTAAAGTGAGCGGAAAATGTGCGTAAACCCGTACATTTTCCGTCTCACTGAGAAAACGAAGAGCAGAAAATGAAGCAACCCTCAAAAGGAACGTGAAGCAGACTTTTGATCGACTGTGGATTCTAAAGACTATGAGTTTGTGCTAAAACTAAACCAGTATAAGAAATGATACATTTGCTTAATTGAATTAAGTCATGCTAAGCTCAAGTAGTCGAATCATATATTCATTGATCTAAAGTCCCTTTAGAAGCATGCACCATTAGAAATAAGGAATCAACCTAAGAGTCTAGAAATTGATTTAGGGTGTAGGATATTTCAGAATTGAATGCTAAATGATGCGATTACATTGGGGTCTCTAAGAGGATGGGGGTTTACATATGGATTACAACCATAGCTTGATGAGTTGTTAGTTTTTAGGTAAGGAATTTCCTTTCGTGTTTTCAAACCTCTTCTTTGGTCTTGTATTGTTTGCTTGAGGACAAGCAAAAAGCAAGTTCGGGCGGAGTTAATATATGTATATATTAGCATGTTTTTCATCATTATTTTGCATATCAATCATATAAGTTGCATTTAGTCTCATTTTAGATCACATTTTGTATAATTCATGCATTAGAGTCCTCAGTTCATGCATTTGCATATTTGGTTCTTTTTGAGTTATTTTTAGGTGATTGGGAGTTTAACTTGGAGGTTTGGAGTTCATGGGATGAATCATGCAAGCAATGAGATTGGATTGGATCAAAAAGAAATGAAAAAGGAAAGTTTTGGCGTTGATCGACCTATGGAACGACCGGATCAAGGTCGACCCATTGTCTGGACACACACGGATAAGACGGCATCAACCAAATAGCCGATGGCCCCAACGCGATGGAGAAAAAGACAAGGACGCGTGCGGATAAGTAGCTGGTAACCGTGGCCTCAACCCCAAGGTCGACCATTGGAGGTCAACACATCCGTTCATGAAGGAGACTGCAAGCGACCCGAGCATCGACCAAACGGTCGACCCAAATGACCCGATCGAGCCGCGAGCTAGACAACACGCTGACGTACGCGATCCTCGACCATCCGTTCGATGAGAGGTTGTCGACGTCGGGTCGTTGGATACCAAATGGTCTGGATCTCCTTTTATTAACCAACAACCCGACCATGTCCGACCGATGATGCTCGTCACGCACCAAACGTCCGCGATCTGATACTTCGACCATTCGTCCGACCCGCCTCGACTGATGACCATCAAGACACGTTTTCTTCTCCTGGAATAAAACTTCATCGACCATATACTCTTGAGAGAGATTTGAGAGAAGATAATCTTGAGACCCTTTTGGATGATTCTTTTTGGATCATTTCTTTAATCTAATTGAAGAATCTCTCTATCTATTCTCATATCTATTCATTATGTTCATCATTTTATTTGCTTGTTGTTTTACTTCCATCATGAGTGAGTAGTTAACTTGAATGGTTGAAGGTTAGGCTAGATCTAGGGCTTGGTTGTTGATCTTTGATGCTTAGGTTGTTAGATTCCTTCTATTTGGGTGCCTTTACTACATGATTCATCTTGATCACATGAAGAATAATACTAGGAGTGTCATCGTCCGAGAGGTGTTCGATAATATTCTCAAAAGACCTATTTTAGAGCTTTTCTTCCTAGACATTCGAGAGATGATGTTTTGGGGATTAGTGGTCTTAGTGAGCTAGTACTTAATGCTTCTTAGTCTTTGAATTGCTAAATAAGGGTTTAGCTTGGTTCATAGTCCAAGATAGGGTTCATTGCCATGAGAGTGGGATGTTCCATCAGTATTTGTTGTGTCACATGCCCTAGGTTGTGCATGTAGTAGAACCTTGTTGCATCATTGGTTGATTTCCTTGCCTAAGATAGATTGACTTTCCTTAAGCCATTTGTCTTTTAATCATTGTTATTTGCTTGTTGCTTTGGTTGTTTACTTGCTTTGTTTCTTGTTTGGTTTGAGTTTAAGTTGCTAGTTTATGCTTGTTTCATGCTTGTTTGATTTTGTTCTTAGTAGTTTAAGTAGTTCAAATCATCATCTTGGATTGTTATTGCTTAGTTAAGAGTCCTCATAGTTTTATTGCGTTAGTTCAAGGTTCTCGTGGGTTCGATCCTCAAGTACTCTCAACGATAATTTGATTGCATTTGTTGAATTTAATTGTTTGTTTGCAAATCAAAAATGCTTTCACCAGAGAGACTCCTATATATCCCACAACTTAGAGGTACAAGACATGACAAATTATTTAGCTGGGCGTGGTCGGAGTGAATCTTCTCGAAGATATGATGACCCAACCTACAAAAGAGCACAATCTTATTCTTACAGAAAGGATGGTACTTCCAGGAGGAATACACCAAGTCATTCGTACCATTATAACCCCTACAAATGACAACTTAAATCTTTTGATAATAGGAGAAGAAAGGTGGACCTGGAAAGAATAAAGAGAGCCCCGATAGTTCATGAATCACGCCTAAGGAAAAGGCACCGTCTCCGCCACATTTTTCCTTAAGATCTAGAGATGTACACAATGATTTAACTACCAGAAAGAGGTCATATGAGCGGTCACATGAAAAAACTCCCCCAAGATCGTCCTTGACTCCCCGAGACCTAAGAGCAGATTTAACTGCAAAGAAAAAGTCAAATGAAAATGACCTAAGATGAGAAATAAATGATAAGTTAAGATCAAGAGAAAAAAGCCCCAAAGCTTCCGCTCCCATTTCACCTCAGGAAGACATTCAGGGTGCTATAAGTAATCTCAAGGAGGTGATTGTCAAGTATGCTCAGAGTACTTTTCCATTGGGTGCTGAGTTTCGCAAAGATAAAGGAGTAACAGATTCTGAATGTATCTCTACAACCTCACGCCTCGATTTCCTTGGAAACTCATAGGCTTATCACAACCAGGGAGAACCAAGTCACAAGTACAAGAAAATCACAGCCGCTAAGAAAAAACCTGGAAGACCACCGGGTATAAAGAGAATCCAGCTCAGCCCAAGAATTCTGCCAGGAATATCTTCAAGAAAGAGGAATGTTATCTAGATTCAAAGCTCTCCTAGAATCAACCTGATACTAGCGACATCAATTACACCAACTTTAACAATAGAAGAATAACTCAAGATAGCAACCAAGACATGTCTGTAACCTCACCATACATCTCTCATGATCAATTCAAAGGCCCAAGTACAAAGAAAACCCCAAGCTCAATGCAAAGATCGATGGATTTTCAGAATATTCGAGATCATGTTCCTTAGCTGTGGCGAGTTGGAATTGTTAGGGGTAGGGAATACCCTGAAAATCCAAAGACAGAAGGAGCTTGTCTTCAAACTCCAACGAACATTCTATTCCTCTCAAAGACGAGGAAATCTGACCAAAAAACTCTGAAGTTACTTGACTGGGTAAACTTCGAAAAGCACCTTCTGATGTCTACTCAAGCTGGTAGTAAAGGAGGTTTAGCTTTGTTACGGCAATAAGATCTGGAAGTCACCATTCTAGCAGCGGATAAAAATTTGATCCATACATTAAATCAAGTACAAAGACATTAACTTCTACACAATATTTCTAAATGGACAACCATAAATATGCCACAGACGTGACATGTGTGACATATTATCTACCTCAATGGAAATGCACCCTGGTGCCTACTTAATTATCGGAGATTTCAATGAAATTCGATACAATTCCAAAAAACAAGGCGGTTCACCAAAGCCTAAATACTCATTCAACGACTTCAGGTATTTCATTTCCTCTAATGACATGTTGGATATACAATTCTCTGTAAACCTGCTTTCTAGAGAGGTTATGGACACAATCAGTTAATCTGCTGCAAATTGGATAGTAGTGTTGGCTAGACAGATTTTCGAAGGCAAGATGTGAACACCTCAGAATGGAAGGCTCTAACCACCGACCACTCATGAGCTATTTTTTGGAAAAACACACCGGTCTGTTCCGTTATCACAAAAGCCTGAATAAATTAAAGACATCCAAGAGTTAATTCCAAAGATCTGGCAAGCCAACCCAAATGATTCGGTATCTCAGTTAATAAGCAAGTGCAGACAAGGTATTATCCAATGGGAAAAAACCAAAAAGCTAACAAATGAGAGAAGCTGGAAAATCTAAAAGCCCTACTGAAATTAGAACTATCAAAGCCCGACTCAGAAGAAGAAAGAATTCAAAATCTGACAAAAGAGCTGAAGGAATTATATAAATGTGAAGAGGAATTTTGGCAACAGGGAAACCGTCAAAATGGCTACATGCATGAGACAAAAATACTGCCTTTTTACATGCTGATACACGAGGAAGATGAACCATCAATCATTTTTCAATGATGAAAAATTCTCAAAGCCAACCAGTTTACGAAGAAGATGAAATCACATAGGTGATAACAACATACTAATCAGACTTATTAAAGACGGTGGATATAGTGAATCCGGAAATCATTAAACTAGCTTTAGAGCAAAAAATCAACGAGCAAACAAACATCTACATGATTAGAACTCCATCTAAGAAGGAAATCAGAGATGTGCTCTTCTCGATTCCCCCATGTAAAGCACCGGGTTCTGACAGCTTTTCTGCAAGCTTCTTCCAAGCTCATTGGAGAACAGTTGGACCTACACTAATTAAGGAATTGTCATAAATTTTTGTATCCGGTAGTATGCCGAGGGCTATGAATCACTCCCAAGATTAATTGCAAAAACTGATAATCCAAGAGCAGCTTTTGACTACAGACCCATTGCCTTATGTACATCGTTCTACAAGATCATCTAAAAAATTCTCACTAAGCGCCTCCAACCAATACTTGATAGATGCATTTAAGAAAATCAATACACTTTTGTCAAAGGAAGAGCTATATTAGATAACATCTTGATCACACATGAAATGCTCTACCATTTGAAGCAATCTAATGCGACAAAATGATGTTCTATGGTGGTAAAAACGAACATGAGTAAAGTCTATGACCGACTAGAGTGGAACTTCATATCAAAAGTGCTAGATAGGTTGAGTTTTTACGACAAATTGATAGGCTGGGTAATGGATTTTATATAAACGGTATCATACACTTACCTCATCAACAAGACATCAAAAGGAACAGTCACGCCAAGTAGAGGTATTTGCCAAGGAGACCCTCTCTCACCTTATATATTCATACTCTGTAGCGAAGTTCTATCCGGACTCTGTCGTAAGACGCAGGAAGACAATATTCCACCTGGTATTTAGATTTCCAGAGGTAGTCCGAGTGTCAACTATCGACTTTTTGCATATGATATAGTTTTCTTCTGTAAGGCAAATGAAAGCTGCTACAACACCTTGAAATCCATACGTGCAACATATGAAGCAACTTCAGGTCAAGTAATCAACATGACAAAATCCACCATCACTTTTGCTTCAAAAACCCTACAGCAAACACACAATAAGGTCAAGAGAATCCTGGAAATTGAAACAGAATGAGGGAATGGAAAATACCTTGGTATCCCTGAACATTTTGGTAGAAAGAAGCGAGACATCTTCAATAACTTAGAAGAGAGAATCCGCAAGAAGGCTACGAGCTGGACAACCAAGAACTTATCTCCTGTGGCCAAACTCGTAACGTTAAAATCATTACTCACATTTATGCCTACTTTCACCATGACTTGCTTCAAACTCCCAACCAGCTTGTGTAGAAAGATTTATTCGATTTTTACAAGATTATGGTGGGACACAACTCAAGGAAAGAAAAAAACTTGTTGAGTCTCATGGAAATAATTGAATTAGTTCTGTTTGATGAACAAGTAAGTATTTTTCTATCAATTTTTTCTATACATTCTTATTGTTTTATCAAAATTTTCACAAAAAAAATTTTGTTTTTTTTAGGTTTCAAAAATTCATGCAACAATAAAGAAAGATTTGCTTAGAAAATTTTGTCATTTTTAAAGAGGGAAATACTAAGATAATTAGTAATTTTCATGTCTCTGAAGCAACTGGTTCTTTCAAAACCAGTTCTCATAAGTTCAAGATCTCATTTGTCTACATTACTTCTGAAAGGGCAACTTATCCATTGTCAGATAATTTATCGGGTCTTGAATTCGTAGATTTTAATAAATTACTTACCGGGAATCTCGATAACGTTTCTCTAACTGGTGAGTTTTCTATATCTCTTACTTCAAGTTTCAACACAGTAGATTTGAAAATAAGTGACAACATGTAGGATATTATTTGAAACTAATATTTACTAAACATACAAAAACAAGAAAGTATATATAAATTTTTTTAAACTTTTTTATAACAAACATATTTTTATCCCTTTTTTATAAATTAATCCGATAGCTACATTTTTAGTAAAGAAATTATATCTTTCGAAATTAATATCATTCAAAATATAATATTTGTATATTATTCAAAATTTATTTTTATAAGAAAACAAAAAATTTAGTTTATAGTACATATTTTTGTATTTAATAACGAATATATTTTTACAAATGTTATTGGGCAGTTGTTTCATGTTGATCCTATAATTGTCACTCAAACTAATGGAAAAGAAACTAAGCAGATTCATTTTCAGTTTCATAATACTGAGTATGTTTTACGATCCTACTTTTAATCAAGATTTTTTAAAATATATATATATATATTTTAAATCAATTATATACAGTGATACTCGAATTGAGTGTGTATTTTGGGAAAAATACGCTGAAACTCCGCAAGAAAAAGTTTATGTTATGTTATTATGTTATGTTTTATTATTTTATATTATTCTGTTATGTTTCGAATGAGTTCATTAATATTTAAATTATCAAATTTTCTTTCGAATTTATTTTATTATGAAATAGTTTATATAACATAAAATAATAAAAATATATCATAATAACGGGTTTATAAATATAAATGAACATATGTCTCAAAATAAAAATAAACACATGCCTAAAAACCAGAATAGAAATGAACACGGATCTAAAAACCATAATTTTAGACGACTTTTTTTAATAATGAATTATTAAGTTCATTGATCTAAATAACTAGAAAAATATATATTTATGAATATAACGATATTTTGTTATGTGTGAAATCAGATACCTATATTATTTTTTTCATTTTATATTTCCATTATCTTATGATATTACTTAAAATATAAACCAATTTTATTTGTACTTAATATATTAAGACTAAATTTCTGAACTTATTATATTAATTTATAATAAGTATAATTTTCAAAATTATTTATTTATTAGTAAAAAAGATTTAGTCATTTTTTTAAGCGAATTTATTTATATTTTAAATTATAAAACAGTTTTCTTTTGTATTTATTTTATTATGAAATAATTTATAATATACATAAAATAATGATAATATTTTATGATAACATGTTTATAAATCTAAATGAATACATATCTCAAACTCTAAATAAACACGTGTCTAAAAACTAAAATGAATACGGGTTTAAAAATGTAAATGAACGCGGATCTAAAACCTTAAATGAACACAGGCTAAAAATGTATATGAACACGAATTTAAATACCTAAATGAATACGAGTCTTAAAACTTAATGAATACGGGTCTTAAAACTTAATGAACACGAATTTAAAAACTTAACACGAGTAAAAAATTATATACGAACATTGTAATGCATCAAAATCTTAGTAATTAGAGATCAAAAAATATATTTGGTGTATAACACGAACTATCGTTGTAAACTGATTTTTATTTAATTAAATATATATAGAATGAATAAATTTATATATACAAACCAAAATATAAAATAAAAAAGAACAACTAATATCACATTTAAATCTTATTAACAAATATAAATAACAACAAACCTAAATTAATATTTTTAAAAATATATCCCATGCGGAGGTAATCTTCTAGTTAAAAATAAAACAGAACGTCATGAGTCGGACTTAGATTGTCAAGTTTGTAACTTGCAACTTGTAAGCAAAAGGATAATGACCAATGAGAGATACATAACTAAAGTGCGGATATTATTGGAGCAGAGAAAACAGCAACACAAGGCTTGTTGGAGCAGAGCAAACAGAGCTACAAGGCTTGGTTTTTCTCGTTATATCATTGATTTAGGTTGGCAATTTCGGTTTGTTTTTAGTTAACCAGAATTGCTGGTTTACACAATGGTTTTCGCTTAACCAGCTGAAACCAATACTTGTATATCTTTTTCATAGAACATTGTAGAACACAAGTTTTTGACAGAAAACGAAATACACAGACACGTTCTTCAAGATTTGACATGGTATCAGAGCTTGAAGATCCTTCAAGGTTTCTTTAAGCTAATTGTTTCCTTATCCCGGCGATAGTTTCACCGTTTTTTTTCGGCGACGGTGTTGTCTTCGTCTTTGTCTCTGTCTACGTCGTTTGTGCGGCGTGGATCATCGGAGGGGATTTAGTGTTCTTCATCTTCGATTATTTCTATCCGGAGAAA
>OVAX01001495.1:0-43973 GCA_900406405.1 Lepidium africanum | reverse complement strand
AAAATATCATGGCATTGGCCTTAGACTCTTCAGGAGTCTCTTTGGACTTATCGATGGTATCAATTAATCCTTTTCCTTTCAGGTGCAATTTTACTGCAAGTGCCCATCTCATATAATTATGTCCAGTTATATCCAGGGCAGCAAACTCGAGTTTAGTCAAATTTGACATGGTTACTGCATAATAATTTAATAATAATGAATTTAATTATTCAACATAAACTAAAATAACATTATTATGAAAATAATCAGAACATAAATGACACAATCATAATAAATTAATTATGATGCAATAAAAGTAAATGTAAATATATTATATGTCTTGAGGACAATTTTATTTATATTTATTTATATGCAAGATAAATTTATTATATTTATTTGTCAACGAGGCAAAATTTATTTATTTTATTTCTTTTGTTTTACCGTTCTTCAGGAACATTTTGTAAATGTCTTTGGGACATTTTTATTATTTTATTATTCTTCTAGAATGATTTGTGAATGTCTTCTGGACATTTAAGGACATTGATCTGAGGAGACATCGTCTACCATATGATCACATGTCATTTGAGGAGGCATAGCCTACCATGTAATCATGATCGTGGAGGCAGAGCCTACCATAACGATCAGTTCGGAAAAAGGCAACACCTATCATCCCGAACATGTTTGGGGAACGAATTACCCTTATTAAGGCGGCAAACCGACCATTATAATAATATATAAATTTAAATGAACAATATAACAATATATAAATTAAATATACATATATATGAAGAGTAAATCAGCCAGGGGCATAACCCCTTCGATATATAATAAATATAAATTTGACATAAATTAAACCATAGCCTTGATTCGGTATTGGAACAGAGCAACTCATGCTGATAACGTGTTATAAATTTAAAACTTAAAGATATATATAATATTATATTATTATATTAGAATATTAGATATAGTGTGTGAAACGTCAGTGAGAGTGTATTATTCATCTTCTCTTTTACAATGATATGTGTAATTACCAAATGAATGAAAGTAACAACTAAGTCGGTAACTCCTAAGACAGTAAGAGTAAAAAAATATTAAATTTTTATTTTGGATAATTACTTATTTATAATTATTTTAAATGGATAATTTCCTATTTTATAACAGGAATAAATTTTTTCAATCATTTAAGAATTTTATCCTTTGACAAGGAAAAATTTTCATTTAAGATTTTGGTAAAACAATTTTTCATAATCTCAAAAATGTTAGCTACCATTCCAGATTCCGGTTTCTTTTTGGAAATCGATATTGATTTCTCTAAAAAGTAAAAACTAATTTTTTGCAGTTAAAACCAAAATTTCCATTTTCCCATTAAAAATTTGGAACCACTATCTCCACTTTCCCATTTTCTATAAGGTAAGAGTTGTGCATTAGTCGGTTGTTGCTGTGTGTTCTTTGTCTTTTTCTTGAGATCGTGATCTTTCTATCACACGGATTTGCCGAAATCTTCTAATACAAGATTTTTTTTCATCAGAAACAGAATTATATTAGGATCGGGATAATACAACGACATGAGACTAATAATAAGTTGAGAACAAATAATGTTATTAATCCTTACAAACAAGGAAGATGATAATAAATAATCTAAATGATAAGACCAAAACTAATAGATCAAGACAAAGATATCAACTAAGGAGTTCTCGAACGATATTTTGACAACGAGAATCCTATCGCAAAGCGATGACTTGATTTCCTCTAGAGAAGATTAGTCTCGGTAAAAAGATTGTTAATGTCGATATAAACCTCCTGAGCTAGATACCAAAACCAAACTCCAAATTGAAGACTAGAGACAATGACACACAACCCTAGCAATTCATAGACTGAAAATCCGATAAAGAGAGGGAAAAATATCCCACAACCTAGGCTCTAGACCTGGGCAAAATACCCGGAACCGAAAAACTGAACCGAAACTGACTCAAAATAATGGGTACCGGGTAGTACCCGGAACCGAGGAAAATACCTATTGGGTCCTCTTCATTTATACATGTGGGTATTGGGTAATATCCGGTACCGAACCGATACCTGAATGGGTACCCGATTAACCTGAAAACATCTAAACATATATGAGAATTTACGCTATTTTTTCAAAAATATTTATGGTATTTAGGTTTTTTTTTTGGGTATTCGGGTATTTTTCGAGTAAATAATTGTATTTTGGGTATGAAATACTCAAATATATAGTAGAATCGTAAAAATTTGTCTAATATATATACCTAACCCGAATAAGAACCGGTACCGAAACTGAACCGAAATGTATTTGGTTCCTAAATGGGTACTGAAAATATGAACCCGAACCGACCCAGAACCGAGCAGAACCGACTCGAACCCGAACCGAAATATATGCGGTTCCTAAATGGGTATAAAAGTTTCATACCCGAAAAACTCGGACCCGAATGAATATTACCTGGAACCGACCCGAATACCCGAATGCCCAGGCCTATAGGCTCCATCATACCCTAGCCATGGTGTTACTAGCAGTATAAGAGAAAGCTACTTAATACTATAAACATAAATTACACCCTAAATCTAAAACATAGAATGACTCTGAGACAAACGAAAGAAAGGGTAACCATGAAATGAACTTACCCACCAAAGACAAGCAAACCGGAGAGTAGATCTCTAGCATCCAGTGAAACCATCCCAGAGCATCAATCCAAGACCCGAAGAAACTCATTCGATCAAGAAACTCCAAGAAGCTCCAACACGATCGAGAAACCCATATCTACGCCATCATTGACAAGAGGAAGGCTAATCCAGCTCCCGGTAGCTCTGACGACGAAGATAACACCGGAGAAGTTCGAAATCAGAGCTTTTCTCTCACTTCGTAATAGATCTCAGGTGCAACCAAGACGGGAAAGCTGATAGCCCCATGTCGACGAGGTCTGGAGGTCCCGCTAGTGCTGTGTGAGCCACCGGTTGGCTGAGCATATGGCTGATTAAATTAACGTCGGCAAAAGAAGACGAAAAAAATCACACTCGTATGTTTGGAGAGAAAAATCATTTGCGGTGATGACGATTTTAATACAAGTTATATATATATATATATATATATAAAATTAAAACTATTAAAGGAAAAACAAAAAAAACTTCTTTGATTGTGTATATTATTGCATATATACTGGTCATAAAAGGGAGACTATTATATAAAAAATTATAAGATTATTCTCTGAAATGAAGACCAACGAAATAATGACCACAAATGGTGAATATAGGTCGTTAGCTACATAGCTTCAACTATCAAAAAATATACATAGAAATAACGGAAGTCAAAAAGGATGTCAAGAGTATAGAGACAAAGTTCACACCATTGTTGTCAAGAATATCCACTCATGAGATCTTTTTTACAGTCGGTCTTGGACTCCTTACAACCTGCACAAGTGTATATTTTTGTCAAATACTCTTCTCCCTCGATGCCATATGTTTAATCACATGTGGTTTTTTTAGAACTTACCTTGCTCCAGACAAAACACAAACCACTATATTGGACAGTGTCTCCTAGCACATAATCAATAAGACTCCCACATAATACAGCTAATGCAGTAAATCTAGTTTCATGAGAGACTATAAAAGGAGTTGGAGATGTAACTTAGTTTTTAGGGCTTTAACGTGGGAAGAGTTTTTCAAAGAAGACTAAAAAAAAGCTTACGCTCGTTAAGGTTCTGTTTTGACTTGTCATGGTCGTGTTTGGGGTTAAGAAGTCTAGATTTAGGTTGGTTTCTCAGAAAATAATTTCCAACAAAGTGAGAAGCTTTTGTAAGAAAAGTTCTACTTGAATAAATCTAGTTTTCGTATGTTTACAGTGTTTTTAGTGTGCAGATTTATAATCAATACTCTGTTTTGTTGAATTCTCTGTACTTTCAATTGGTATCAAAGCGTGACACCGACCGAATAAGGTGTTTATTCAAAACAAGTGAAGATCTTGGGTGGAAATGGAAAATTCGCCACAATATATAATTATCACCAACCCTCTCAAGTTGGATCCAAACAACTATGGGTATTAGAAAGTTCAAATGCCTCATTAGATTCAGAGTATTGATAGTGATGCATGAGTAGCTTTTGAAGAAGGCTGGGAACCTCCGGTAAAGCCTTATGGAACACCAAAACCGAGGAAACAATGGAACTCAAAACAAAAGGCTGAAGCAAACAGGAATTCTAGAGCTTTGTCTGCAATTTTCAATGGACTCTACATTAATTATTTTAGGAGAGTACAAGGATGTACTACAACAAAAGATGCATGGGATATTCTTCAAGTGAGCTTTGAAGGGACGAGTAGTGTTAAGAGAACTTGCATAGACATGTTAACCTCAAAGTTTGAAAATTTTTCTATGGGTGAAGATGAATCTGTTGAAGAGTTAGCAACCTGTCATCCTTAGCTCATGAGGCTTTGGTGTTGGGAAAAACATATAAAGACAAGAAACTAGTCATAAAGTTTCTGAGGTTTTTTCCTTCCAGATTTCATGGACATCGGTCTGATATAGAGGTATCTCAAAACTCTGATACATTAAAGTTCGATGAGAATGTTGGTATGATGCAGGCTTATGAGTTAGAGATCGAACAAAAGCGTCCACTGAGTAAAGGAGAAAGCATAGCTCTAGTGTCTGAAATATCATCGAAAGAAAAGGATTCAATTGAAGATTTAGAAGAAAAAATTGGTTTGATCTTCAAGAGACTTGTGCTAAAAGTTGAAAGAGGTCAACGAAAAGAGTATCAATCACCTGCTAAGACAACTTTCGACAAAGAAAACTACAAATCAGACAAAAAGTATCTTGAGTGTCTAGGTTATGGTAACTTCAAAGCTGATTGTGCTTCTATAAAGAAGATGGTTATTTAAGGCTATGAATGCAAAGGGTTTGATCATACCAAAACAGATTGCATTTCAAGACCAAGTGAAAAATTTATGGCAAAACTCGGTATTGTAGAAGTATCAAATAATGAAGATAACAACGTTCAAATTGATAATGAAGATGCAGTAGCTGAGGAACATGAGTCTGATGATGAATTAGATATGACTCTAGAAGAACAGTCGAGCATCATGGTAGCATCCTTAGTTGAGACTCGTGAAGAAAACAAACGTTTGAAAGCAGATAAACATGTCGTTGATGATATGCTTCAAAAAGTAGAAAAGGAGCTTTCAAATGTCAAAGCTAAGAATGTTGAACTGGAAGAGAAATTGATTGAGCAATTATGCAACATCAAGATGCTTAGCAAAGGAGCTGAAGATCTTGACAAAATCCTGTCATTGGGAAGAACGAGCAATGTGAGTTGGGGGCTTGGTTACTCGGGAGCAGAATCTAGTGGTATAACAAAGTTTGTTAAAGTTACACCAAAAGTCAATAAAACAACAGAGCCGTGTGTGATTCATACCAAAAAAAAGGAGAAACACTTAATCACAGAAGACTAAAGGAAGCCAACGCCCAATAAAACAATCCTCTGTTATACCTAAATCCACGAACAGACCTGTGATGAACTGGAACAAAGCAGATCAAAATGCTCATCGCAACAACAGAAGATGGGGAAATCAATACATGATTAACAACAGAAGACATGTTGCTAAAACAGGAGTTGTCAATTACTCATGGAAGCAATGGGTTGATTGTTGTTATTGTGGAAAACATGGTCATGTAAAGGTTGAATGTCACAGCTATCGGAACAGAATAAGACAAGCAATTAAACATGACAGAGTCTACTCGGACAATCAGAGAAAAAATAGTTTTTGGGTTCAAAAGTATGATATGTATCATCGTTGTGATTCGCTTAACAACAACTTGTTGGTTGAATATTCAGGACACATATAGTGTCGTTCGCGGTAACCCAGAAACATGTGTTTGTTTTTGTCTTGGTGTGCACTCAAGCAGGGGGACATGAAGGATACAAATGTGATTTTGGGGGAGACAAGTTTTCAGGCGGAGCACAACAAGAACTAGATTGTGCACAACAAGAATAACTCGAGATAAACATCAAGCCAAAAAGAGGGAGATTGAAGATGTGTGGAGGGCATGTGAGTTTTGGACGTCATAGAGATGTGTTTTAATGAAGAAGAAAACTTTGTGGAGTCACATGATAATCACATGTTGGTGGTGTTTAATGAAGTTACGTGAGAAGTTGAAAGAAGCTTGGAAAGAAAGACTTGTGGATTTGTTAGAGATTTAAGTTGAAGATAAAAAGGAATATTAACAAATTTATCAAGAGGAAAAGGAAAATTCCTATTTTGATAAGAAAAAACCAAAAGAGAATTTAGGAAGATTTAGTTTCATGGGAGAGGAGTTGGAGATGTAACTTAGTTTTTAGGGGTTTAGTGTGAGAATAGCTTTTGAGAAAGAATTTTGAGAGAAATACTAAAAAAAAATTAAGCTCGTCAAGGTCTTATTTCGACTCATGTTGCAGAAAATAAATTTATAATTCAAATTCTAAATACGAAAGTATAGACTTAAGAGCATGTCCGGACAACCTGAGCTTTCATGGAGAGTGGTGGAGCAATCAACAAAGTCGAAATACCGTGAAGGTCTATGCAAACTTGACATTTCCGAAGGGAAAGAGCGACTACCCATCAGCGCTGTGAACGAGATAGATGACGAGAAACCACCTTCGTTCATTTACACGACTGAAATGATATACCCAGATTGGTGCAGACCACTTCCTTCTAAGTCATGTGATTGCACCAATCGTTGCATAGAAGCGAGAAACTGTGCTTGCGTGGCAAAAAAACGGAGGAGAGATACCATACAACTACGATGGAGCCATTGTTGGTGTGAAGCCTTTAATCTATGAATGTGGACCGCTCTGCAAATGCCCTCCTTCTTGCTACTTAAGAGCTGCACAACGCGGTATCAAGTTCCAGCTCGAGATTTTCAAAACTCGGTCTAGAGGTTAGGAGGTGAGATCGCTTCAGTCTATACCTTCGGGTAGCTTCATATGTGAATATGTGAGCTTTTAGAAGACAATGAAGCGGAAAGAAGAACAGGGAACGATGAATATCTCTTCGATATTGGAAACAAATATGATGATCATTTAGCAGAAGAGATGTCGAAGCTAATGCCCAAAACACATACAGACCTAGGCATGGGAGAAGATGATGCGAGCAGATTCACCATTGATGCCGCAGAGAAAGGGAATATCGGAAGGTTTATCAATCATAGTTGCTCGCCAAATCTTTGTGCACAAAATGTATTGGATGATCATGAAGACAAGAGAATCCCTCATGTAATGTTCTTTGCAATGGACAATATACCTCCGCTTCAAGAACTCTGTTACCATTACAACTACACGATCGATCAGGTACGCGACTCTAATGGTAATATTAAGAAGAAATATTGCTATTGTGGTTCTGCTGATTGTACTGGTAGGCTATATTGATGAATTGGCCACAAAAACTGTTTTCCCTGTTTGTAGTATCGTATTAAGTTACTGTTTGCTTAATGTTAACGGAATCAAAGATCAGGTCTTTCTTTTAATATCTAAGTTATTATTATACGAGATAAACATTAGAATTAGTCAATTAGCAGAAAAGTATAATCTAAGAGCATAGTTGGATAGTTTTTGTAGGAGAATTTACAAAATGCTAAAAAGCTCATATTTGAAAATGTTTTAAGTCATGTTGTTAAATATCAGATCCGTTGTTTTTTCCACCCGAGTTTAATTATTGTAAGTTGTGTTGTTTCGCGTAGAATTGTTTGGGTTTGAATTTAATTTTATCGATCCAACTACTCCCAAAATGTAGACAAAAGAAATTATGGAGTCAATGTGTATACTTTGTTGTTAAACTGTGAAAAAGTGGTATATCATTTGAGTTTTCGAACATAAAACAAGTTCTCAACACAAACAGATTCCTATTGAGTTGGATGAGAGAACTCAGAGATTGGTCATCAAGTTCAATTACATGATCACGCTGTGTTATCGTAGATAATGTTGCATATATACTGAGCGTATATATATAAAAAAAAACAAAAAAAGGAAACTATTTTCTAAGAAATTATAAGACGAATCTCTGAAAATGTATACCAACCAAATAATGGCCTTAAAAGGTGGTACAGGTTGTTAGCTACGTAGCTTCAGCATTCAGAAAATGTACATAGAAACAATGGAAGTCAAAAAGGATGTCAAGAGTATGGAGACAAAGTTCACACCATTGTTGTCAAGAATATCCACTCCTGAGATCTTCTTTACGGTCGGTCCCGGTCTCCCTACAACCTGCACGACGCGTATTTCGGTCAACTATTATTCTCCCTCGATGCCATATGGTTAATCACATGTGATTCTTTAGAACTTACCTTGTTCCGGACAGAACAGAAACCACTGTATTGGACCGTGGCTCCTAGCACAGAATCAATAAGACTCCCACATAATCCAGCTATAGCAGAGAGTGGGATAACCAAGAGTTGTTTGAGAGCCACATCAGTTGCACAACTCGCAGTAAAGAATCCGACCAGAAGGAATGTTAATCCAACAGTGGTTCCGGCTGCCAAAGCAGCTAAGAGTCCTGCCTTTGTAACTCCACCATTTGTGCCCTTCTTCACCGGCTGAGAGTGAGACAATATGATTAGCTAAATATGAGAAATTAATCAACAATTAGCAAACAGAAGAAACAAGAACCTTAAACGTTGTGATTAGTCGAGGCTGAGAATCACTAAGAACTCCAAGCTCCGAGGACCAAGTGTCTCCATTAGAGCATGCGTAATGACCAATGATCCCACCAATAAGAGCAGTTACAGTTTCTGACTGCTTTGAGTCCAAACACCTGTCCTGCCAACCCGTTATAGTTGAAGCAATTACAGCTAGAACTGATGCAATTCCACCATTGCATAGCACTTGTACCCTGAAACAAGATATTGAGGGAATACCCTGTCAAAGTAACTTTCGTTTGGTCATATAAATTAGAACTTCTAATAGTGAAATGATTTACTAATATGTCAATGTCAAATTATTAGGAGTTATTGTTTATCATAAAGAAATAATCTCAGAAAATTGCAAATACTAACATCAACATCCAATAATCAGGTAAGCATATTTATCAAATCCTATCTGTCCAACTGAACCACATATACCCACCAAGAAGGTATATAAGTTTAAAAACAATCCAGTACAGTATGGTTCATGGTAAAGTAAAGGGGATAATCTCAACATCATCTAGATAATTTCGTGTCATTAACACACAAACACGACATTGAAAGTTAGAGGAAATGCTATTCCCAAGACTCCCATAATTCTCGAGTTCATCAAGAATGAATTAATAGTTATCCTTATCCCAAACTTCATACATGTAGAAATCCAAATACCTCCTTTTCACAAGCTCGAAGTAATGATGAGACACACTAATTAGTAAACATACGTTCACACAATTTTTAAGAGTAGAGAAGTCATTGAGCTAAAGTAAGATTGAGTACCGTTATTTCAAAGTAAGAAAAAGCTCACTACATGAAATTTTGATCTTAAAACTACAAGCTGATGATGTGTGCATTATGCATTTGGACTTTATAAAACCATTTCCATAGTAAATAGACCAGATTCTGCCTGGAAATTTTCATAGAAATAAAAAATCTTATGTAGAAAATTCGAATATGTATAAGCACAGATTAGCAAAATTTCGAAAGAAAGAACATATTCTCTTGATAAGAACAGTTTACCAGTTTCTTTGTCCACCTTCCTTAAACTCAACATCAACTCGTCGTTTTTTCTCTTGGCCAACCTTGGTAAGCTTCGAGGAAGTAAGAAAGAATACAAGCAGCAGAGCTCCGTACCTTTCAGATTCAACAGATTTTTTTTCCGATCAAAGCCGTCCGATCGAAACACTTCCTTAATAAAACAAACAAGAGAATGTCACAACAGCAACAGTAAAAAATCAAACGCGAGAGAAGAAACCTGAAACCAGCAGTGAAGTGAATGGTCATAACGATGAATCCAGCGATTGCACCGGAAAGATCGAGCGACTTCCGTTTGTACGATCGAAAAGCGATGAGAGAAGAAATGAAGACGGCGAACATAAGTCTGTACTGTGGCGACAGTTCCATTTTTCCACTGGCGGAGAATCTGTTGAAGACGAAGCTTGAAAATTTCAGTTGCTCAGTATCGGGATTGAACAGTTGACTCCCAACTACTCATCACTAATCGGGAAATGTATTGATTAGAGAACTTGGTATTAGAGAGTGGGCCTTTATTGGGCTGGCCTAATAGATCTGTAAGAATTATAATGGGCCGAAAGCCCAAAACATTGGATTTGACGAATGGAGAAACGAGAACGAGATAACGTGGGAAAAACATATCTTCCTACGTGGCAGGAGGAAATCCAATAATAGTGTAGATGTGGGGCCCAGAATCGATTTTTATAATGACGTGGCACCACTCAAATAACGATAATCATATTCCCCTCGCTTTCTATCTGAGCTTCTCTCTCCCTAGAGCAACAATGGCGTCGTCTGCTTCCTCTCTTACAATAGCGTCGTCGTTTTCCGAACCAAGGACTCCGATCAATTACTCCAAGCACTCAAACCTCCCCCTTCAATACTCCTTCCCTTACAAGTCTGATTCACTGAACAGGAGTAGAAGATTGGGACTATTCGTCAGTTCCGTTTCAACGCCCAGAGTTGAGCAACGTACTGGACCCGATGATCTTATCTCCTCCCTTCTCTCTAAGGTCTGTTTCTCTCTTCTTTTCAGAAAATAGCTCTAGTTCCCAACGAGGAGATTCCAATATAAGTTGATTCCAACTGAAGACATAGCAGAGTTTTTGATGATTATGGAGAGTGTAACAGGTTTTGAACAGCGATGGAGGTGTGACACTGAGCCCAGAGCAACACAAGGAGGTGGCACAAGTAGCTGGAGAGCTTCAAAAGTACTGTGTGAAGGAGCCTGTTAAATGTCCTCTCATTTTCGGAGGTAGCATTAAGAACCAAGCTACTATTGCTTCTTCCTTAAATCAGAATAAAATGTCATAGTTTCCGATTCTGCTGCAGATTGGGATGTGGTGTATTGTTCTGTACCAACCTCTCCTGGTGGAGGCTACAGAAGTAAAATCGGCCGCCTCTTCTTCAAAACGAAAGAGATGATTCAAGGCATTGATTCTCCTGATATCGTCAGGAACAGAGTTGCTTTCACTGCCTTAGGTTTTCTCGATGGAGATGTCTCCTTGACAGGTGAAACTTGCAAAAAGAAACCACATGTTTGATCAAATCCAGTCTTAACTTGCGTTTAATGTTCTGGCTTCTGTGTGAACTTCGCAGGGAAGCTGAACGTCTTGGACAGTGAGTGGGTTCAAGTGATATTCGAGCCTCCGGAACTCAAGGTAGGACCTCTGGAGTTTACATACGGGGGTGAAAGTGAAGTGAAGCTTCGGATCACATACGTTGATGAGAAACTTAGGTTGGGATTAGGATCCAGAGGATCATTGTTCGTCTTTAGGAGGCGTCAATAATATTATTTCTTCCCTCGTGCATCAATTACTGCAATTCACTACAGAAAAGAAGAAACAACTTATGGACAACTGTGAGAATATAATGGTGTAACCACAACGTGTTGTTGTGTCCAAAAATGGTGTTTTAGATGGAACTTTGGTGTAATGTAAACTTCATTTGAAGAGTGTCTCAATTCAGATGAGTTGTTGAGAATGTATTTTTCGCAAAGAACCACTGTAGCCACACAAGAAAAAAGTTGTGTCCACAAGTGATGATTAAGATAACAGTTTCGTTACACTACCTCAAGCCTAGATAATTCCATTACAATCTAACCTCTTCCTCCTCTCCCTCTTCCTCTTCCTCCTCTGCCCCTTCCTCTTCCTCTTCCACCTCTTCCCCTTCCTTGGCCAAAGTTATCTTCTGTTCTTCCATAATCGAACATATTCATTCTGATATCCGCTGCCCCAGTTCCTCGCACCTTGGGTCCCTAAACAACAATGTACAATCTCAGATTCTCTGTATAAACAATATGTATGAATTGTCCCATCACATCGGATGACAGATAATAAGGAGTGCTTATCAAGATAATGGTCAGTCAGTTAATTCAAGGACCAAATTGAGAACATAGAAGGACAGATACTATGGAAAAGATAGGCTGTTGTTGTCACTCACATTAGATTCTTCCAGATCAAACTGGTTCTGAAGCTGCCACGCCAGATCTTCATCCCGACTAGTGTCGCCCAGATGACCAACTGTCGCAGGAACACCACCTGTATTCCTCTTTTCCCATTCATCAAGTGTAAATACTGCAGAGTCATCTTCTTCTCTCCCCCTTCCTCTACCTCTGCCTCTACCTCTGCCTCTTCTTCCTTGGTATTGCCGTTCATTTGAACTCGAATGTTTCATCTTCTCAAGAAGTATCTGTGCAGCCGCTTGGTTCTGTAAAGGAACAGCTTCCACCACTGCAACATCGGAGATGTTATGGCACTGACGAGTATTGAAGTTACTTGAATGATAGATATCTCATCTAAGGTTTCAATGCAATTGCCAGATAAAAAAGCCAAACTAATTCAACAGATCAAAACGTTCAGCTATACAATGAACTTTTGATATAGAACGACGAAAAAGTAGATGACACACCTTGTTTAGGTCTTGTATCAGAACTGCTTGCCTTTTCCTCATTTTCAACTTTGACAGTTATTTTTGGATCAGAATCTGCAGGATTCTTCTGTAAATCCTTATATGTACCTTTTTTGTTCCCATCAACTTCACTACGTTCACCTTTTTCTCCACCAGCGTGTTTGACAGTACTTTCTGCAGCAGCAGTCGTCTTGTAGTAATCTGTCAACCATCAGACATGTTGACGAATTAATTTTCAGATGCATTGTCCAAATTTCCATCACAGTACTTGTTGTAAGCCAACACAAATGAAGAGCAATTTGTTCTAACATCGTTATACCACACAGTGAAAATGTGTTCACACAAGTTCAAGTATTTAAACAACGGAGATCCAACAGAATCCAAAAATTGGGTACCAAGCCAAGGAAAAACATTGAGAGCACATCTAAATGAGTAAAACATAGACTACATATACCAATAGATTGGAATTTGGAGCTCAGTTCGAAATAGCACTATATCCATCATAAAGTTCTTGAAGCAGACAACCACATGAAAAAACCAATTTGGTAGATAACTCTATTTGTTAACAAAAACTTGGCCAAACATTATAAGTGAACTGAACAATAGCAAACCACTGGAAAAAGTTTGAATGAAAATGAGGGGAAAACCCTGCGTACCTCGGTGACGGGAACCTGTTCGAATCTGCAGCTCCTCAAATGGAGGAGGGCCATCACCAGATTTGCTTTCCTGAGATTTCCTTCCAGATGAACGAGACAAACTAGAGTATTTTTTCTTCATTTGCCATTCTTCAGTGAGTGATTGCACATAACCACCCAATACAGTCACCTCTTTTGGAGTCAAACATACAAGACTGTCACGTATCACAGCTTTATTTTCTAGACGGACCTACCAACGAGACAGTACAGAATATCAACAATACAAAGGGTGTTAGCACTTCCATAAGACACCCTCCTTATGTATGACAAACACATATTCAAGCCTGGAACAATGCACGGAAAACACAAAATGAATTTATACATTAATTCCTATTTGTTTGAATCTTAATCCAAAATACTCTGTATAAGTATGATTCTTCGAGAGACATAGACAAGGACAATGGGACTAGTTTAATATGTAATACCTTAGTACCAGGAGTCACATCATTGCTAATGGATGGTATATGAGAGTACTCAAGCGCGGATATTTCATTCTTCCCATCAGTTAGAGCGAATTTTAGCACTCGTTTACCACTTGAACTTCCTAAAAACTCCTCTGCGCTACTTCTTGTAACATCCCTGACAGAACTTATCTATGCTCACAAAAAAAAAAGCAATGAAAACAAATTAACACAACAGTACAGAGGAACTCGATATTCAAACTAAGAACTAGAATTACTCAAAAGTATGAACCACCTGCAACAGAATTGAGCATTTTGAAATTTTTACATACAAACTAAGATTGAAATTACCTAAAGATCTCTATATATCGGCCTATAATTCTTTCCTCTGTACGAATTAGGATCAGATAAGAATGTCATCTGAATCCACTCATCTAGAGTCTTTAGCTGTTTAGTTGTCTGCATTGAATAAGAAGAAGCAATATGTACCTGGAGAACTTTGGGGCCTTGAAGATGAGAACACCTACGCAACTCAGTCTGATCAGGGAGAGACTTACCTCCAATTAACCTAATATCTATGTTAAGAAGCTCCGCTTCCACTGAATCCACAATCGCGCCGCCTGTTTGCTTACCACCGCCGATCAAGGATGAAATTTCAGTGACCAAAGTCTTCAAGTAATCAACGTCGCCGAAACACCAACCCCGACTAGTTAGAGCATTTATCACGACGGTGTGTGTGTGGCCGG
Organism: Lepidium africanum; assembly: GCA_900406405.1. Lineage (NCBI taxonomy): Eukaryota > Viridiplantae > Streptophyta > Magnoliopsida > Brassicales > Brassicaceae > Lepidium > Lepidium africanum. Next base: position 29,574 of record OVAX01001495.1, on the reverse strand, counting down.
CGGCGGAGGAGCTGGATGTTCCCTCCATTGTGGACAATGGTGGATGTGGCAGAAGCTTAACCGGATCTGGTTCAATGGTGAATTGCCAAATCTTAATTTGGGGGAAAATGCTTAAAAAGGAAAAAAAAAAAAAACTTTAATATAAAAGAAAACTTTTAAATGGCAAAAAATGCAAAGTAATTCAAAAGTTTGCTTAGTGGGCCTTAATGGCCCATTTTAACTTCCGACACTTTAACAGTACGACTTTGATGATGATGTAGCTTAGCTTCCATGTGAAAATCCGACCGAAGTCAATTCCTAAGAGTTATGACGATGGACGATGGTAACTCCGTCTACGTCGGCGGCCTCCCTTACGACGTAACCGAGGATGCTCTCCGTCGTGAATTCTCCATTTTCGGCTCCGTTCTTACCGTTAAGGTTAATTTTCACTTTCTGTTTGTTGCTTCAGTATCCTAATTTAGGTTTCTTAATTAGGACGATTCTTTAGTTTTCAGTGTAGGAAATTGGATTCGAGGTTTGTGTATATTAAGTCTTAGTTTGTTGATATTTACATATGAGCTTGTGGCTGTGTTTTGACATATTTGTACTGTTTGGGAATGTAGATAGTCAATGACCGCAGTGTAAGAGGGAAGTGCTATGGCTTTGTTACATTTTCAAACCGTCGATCGGCTGATGAAGCTATCGAACAAATGAATGGAAAAGTATGGTTTCTTATTATTTGTTTATAACCACAAAGAACAAAAATTAGTTTTGTTATTCCCTTTCTGTGTTGATGTTATGGAGTGTTTATAGTTTTAATGGTACTGAGCTCGTACTCAGAATATTGGTGGGCGTGTAGTGCGTGTCAATGAGGTGACCACGAGAGGTGGAAGAATGAATCCAGTTCGAGGAAGGTTTCCACCACACGGTGGCTGGGATAATAGCCCTGACAGGAGAAGTGATGGCAATTATGATGGGGATCGGTACAGTGATCGGTCAAGAGAACGGGATAGGTCTCTGGACAGAAGAGCAGACCATCACTACATAGAGAAGGAAAGAGCGTTTGAGCGTTCACGTGATTTTGAGAGAAGAAATGATCATGATTTGGTTGATAGAAATGGTTACAAGGAAAGAGTTTTTGAAGGTGATGAAGGAGATTGGCGTGGAGATAGGTCTTATGGAGATAGAGGTAGGGGAATCAACGGAACCAGTGCTCATGAAGGAAAGAGCCAAGGAACCCAAAAAGAAGATAGGTAAACTTTTTTTGGTCGGTTAAATTTCAAAGTTCTACTGGTGGATGCTTATGTAGAATTTTTTCACACGAATCAGTCACACCTGTTGTGGTTAAGTCTGATCAATTTTTGACATACGCACGGATGCATGAGGTTTACTTTGATGGCTTTGATGAGATATCTTGCTCTTGTTAGCTTGGTTCATTTTATGGTTTAAGGACTGTAGAATGTCAATTGGTTGATGTGATAGTAAATTAGCAAACTAAGTTACTCGATTGTTGCACCTTAGCATTTAGATTATGTTCTTCCAGATTCTTTTATGCACGGCTTGGACACTAACTGGCAACGATATCTCTTCTTAAGCACACATTGATTGCTTTGGTTTTGGTGAGATGTCTGAATCCTAGTGTTCTTTTATTGAATATACAGTACCATACTTGATGGTGGGCGTGGCAGGGATCAGTTCTCTAATTCAAGTGGAGATCACAGTTATCAGGTAGAGATAATGTTTATGAACCATGTATTGTTGCATACTTCATGTGAAAACTCGCATCTTTTATACAGGTGAAAGAAGAACTGGAATCGCTGACTAAAGAGCATAAATTACTTCAAGATGAGGTATGAGGTCGTTAATCTGCCCATATAGGCAATTGATAAATTTATTTCAGTTGTATGAATCTTTGCCAAAGTTACTCTTGAGATAGAAATCCATAGAGCACTACTTTTGTCTACGTATACATGAGCCATCGGAAGAATTTATGGTCTAGTTTTGATTCTAAGGTGCTGGTGATGGAAAAAAGTTTGGATGAAAAAGAAAAAGTGTGCTCCGAGCTACAGAAAAAGTATAAGGTATGTGTCCATTGTATCTTACAAACGGAGAATATTTGACTATGAACATGTTCTCATCTGAAATGGTTAAGACAGAAATTAGAAGATGCATTGATCAATGAAAAGAAACTGACTTCGCAACGCGGAAAAGAATTGGCAAAGGTAAACATAGTTTTGGGGTTCTATTTTAAAAGTTGTTTCTATTATAGGTAATTTGTTGACATAAGGCCTATGTTTGTGGTAGCTACGCAAATCATTTTCAAGGGTTAAAGAGTGCACAGACAACCTGAAAGACTGTGAACAGGAACTACAGGTTAGTTTCTAAAACTCTTAACATTAAAGTGATTGGCACTGCATAAGCATTTAGGCCTAATTAAAACAAGTCTCTATTTCTTTTTGTAGTCACTTGTTAATTTAGCTGCTAGAGAAGGTTTGGCTGGTGGTGATGAAAGACTAGTAAATGGGTATGTGTAGTCACTTGTTGATTCAGCTGCTAGAGAAGGTGTGGCTGGTGGTGAAGAATGACTGGTAAATGGGTATGTGTAATATGATGTTTGTAACTTCTCCTAGTTTTTAAATCGAGCTACAATAGATTTGGAAGTGGTTATAGATCAGATGTGGTTTTTTTGTTATAACAAGTATGTATTCATATCATTTTGAATATATTATCCATATTAAATAATAACTGAACAATTAGTGAGACTGAAACCAAATAATCACTATACAAAAGTTTATAATAGTAGTTTGTTGGCTAAGGGATGACATAGTTCGAAAATGATATTTCATTAATTTATTGAAAGAATGACATATAATTTCTTTTCTTAATGTTTGCTTTCTTCTACACTCATAGATACTTGGCTAAAATATATATATATATATATATTTTAGAATAGATAATAAATAAACACGACGATACATATTTGAGCATTTAAAATGTTCGTGATTTTATTCGATTTCGACCAGTTATATCACCTAATGTAAAATGTAAAAAACAGAAGTAAAAAGTAGATTTTAAGGTTGGAGGCTTGGAGCCGACCAATCCATCACTCTCCACCGTCCCATTACTCGTAAAGCCGAATAAGATGTGGCCATCTTTTGACCTTATCATTGCTCGTAAAGCCAACCAACACTTATATCATTATACAAACCACCATTTTTAGTCTTCTCACATATATTTCATTATAGTAATAATAAATATTCATAATATCACCAAGGCATGATCCATCCACTTTATAGTAACAACATAAGCGACTATGTTTTATGCTTAATGACTAACACTACAAGAGCTCAAAACTCGAGTAAAAAATTGGTACATTTCGTCAAAACACACTTAACTTTTGCTTTGACCGAACAAGAAAACTTAAATATAATTTTATATTCCCACCACAAATTTATATCTGCTTCTTCTATATATTAACATATACAACATTGAAGTTGATCTTATCCCAAAAAAATGGACAAAAGCCAAAGATGTAATAAAGATACAAACACCAACATTGGTTTTTGCCTTCTTCCTTCTGAACTCATACAAAACATTTTATTTCATCTTTGTATACCTGAAATCATTCGAATGAAACTACTCAATAAGTTTGTTTTAAACACAATCTCTGACCAGAGTTTTATCAAACAACTCAACGATGGATCACAGAGAGACACGTGGATCTTTGTCTACACGAGACGTTGGCGTTGTGACAAAGGTGTACTTCATGGATTCTCAGGTCGATCAGTACGGTGGTTTAAGATTCCAGTAGCTGAAATATTGATCGGTGAGATTCTTCCCGGTGAAGATTTATATTTACTAACAGCTAGTGGTAATTTTCTTCTTTTTGCTTCTAATACTCATAGTGGAATCATAGCCGTTGATTTGGTGAACAAGATCGTTACAAGGATCAGATCATGTCCTTTAGGTCCACGTGGAACTTCATCTTGGAGAAGATCAAGTATGAAGCTTGTACCTGATCAATCCAATCCCGGTTATTTCCGGTTTATGTTTGCTGAAATGGTGAATGATAGACCGGTTTTGTTTACTTATCATTCAAATACAGCTACATGGCATAGTAAAGAAGCAGAGGATTCAAGTAATTTGGATTTAAAGAAACAGAAGAATGTGTTATTCTTAAGCTTATCAAATAGACCTCATGAGAGTGTTGTCATGAGTGTGGACATTGATGGTTCAATGCTAAACCGGGTTCCATCGATTCTAAGGCCGAGAATGAACCAAGACTTGATTAGACAATGTCCATCAAGTGTTGGATTCAGTAGAAACGATTTGGAGAATCAATTGTTACATATACATGGAGATGAATACAAAGTTGTGATTAGATTAGACAGAGTAGCAAGATCAAAAGTTATGAAGAGTTTAGAGGTTTGGGAGATAAGTTCAGATGGTGATAAGTGGGAGTTAGTATCAAAAGCTCCAAGTGAAGTGTTGAGTAAGAAAGCTTGTGGTGTAATGATGGGATGTTTAGAGAAGAGGTTAGGGGTAATTAGAGTGGCTCTAATGACGAATCATGAGGGTTTATGGAATATAATTTGGTTGGATTATGACAAGAAGAAAGATAAGTGGGATTGGGTCCCATTACCTGATTGTAAATTCTTGCAAGGATCAAATATGGCAGGGATTAGTTTTTCTTCTGGTCTCACCTTTTGTTTGTAATAATGTGTTTATATTATATAAAATTATTGTCGGTATCAATCATATGTTATGTCATTGTAAGGTTAATCAAATGAAGCTGGGACAATGTCATGACTCATGCTTGGGGTTTTAAGTCAACCACGGATACAAACTACCAAATAATTGAATCACGGGATTAGAAAAGTTTTTTTTTTTTTTTNAATTGAATCACGGGATTAAAAAAGTTTTTTTTTTTTTTTTTTTTTTAAGCTTGAAAGAAGTATACTCAGAAAATGGTGTGGTTAGATGTGTGTCTATATGTGTGATCTTTCCCTATCAAAATTAGAAATCAAAGCATTGCTTAATCACCTTTAATAAAGTTTGAGATATAGATTGAAGTTTTGTCGATTAAATATATGCTATTTCCTTCTTGTTATGGTACTCTTTTTGCAACCGAAATTCGGTTTCAAGGAGTCCGATTTATCTCATGTAAATTGATAGGGATGTTGGAGCTTTAATTATGGACCGAATTTTTTGTTGATCCGATTGTTTGACAAAAAATCAATCGATTTGATATGTGTTCTATTTCTAAAAAAAGATGTTACATTCCAAGATTTTTCTCACTAAATCAGAATTTTCTAATAATTGAATCAATATGATTCAATAAAAGATGCAAACCGTTGTTGCGTGCAACAAAGTGGAGATCCAGTCAGATTGCGTCCGATCCACGACCTCGACTTTTCTTTGGTAGAAAGTCTCTACATGGTGGCCACGTGGATCTGAACCATAATGCCATTGCCTAAAGTCAACAGGATAACTTTGCTGCATCTAACAACTACACAAACGTATGTGAAGTACACAGAGGCAATAATATATCAGATTCTACTGTGCTTTCAGAGTTAAGAATCGATGTTAATGGTAATGTTACAAAAGCAGTAACTCACTATGCTCTAAATCAAACACTAACAACACTCATAACTACAAACAACACAAGACCTTCTTGCTTGGCGCATCTGTAACGCAGAGAACAGAAAATGATTTTGTATTGATGATGGAGGGGAAAACAGGTTTACAGAATTTTATACTATAGAAAGAAGAGAACCAGAACAACAAATAGTATTGATTCAACACTTTTCTTTAACTATAAAAACCTCTTTCAAAACATGAAAAGGCTAAGATATATGATTCGAAAACAAAATGTTACACACCTTGTATAGGTGGAAAACAATGGAGAACCTGTCATACAGAAGAAGCTAATTTGCCAGAATTCAATGGCGCCAACTCTTCATCTTCTTCTCCCTTCTCGCTATCTTTCTCACTATCCAACAACGGTTTTGCAAGAGTCACAGATTGTTGATAACCAACACCTCCACAGATAGTAAAAAGGAGACAAACCAAACCAACAGGAGTAGCATGCTTATCCCAAATGAGAACATTGATGACAACAGTTAAGAACTTGTTAACAACACCAGTGACTGTAAAAGCAGTAGCAGAGATAGCATTCCTAGCAGCAAATCCGAAGTAACTTATAAGGAAACCAAACACACAAGACAATGCTACAGCTGAAAACGCCACAGGCTCAAACAAATTCCCTCGATTCTCACTCACTGCTGTGAACACATCAGCTTGTTCACCAGTAAGAAACCAGAATATAGGAGCTATCATCAAAGACAAGAGATTATTGTATAGTACATATCCCCAAGTGTTCAATCCTAGATGTGAAACCATATGCTTAATGTAAACCATTTCAGTTGTAATGGTAACAAGATAAGCTAAGGCCCATGAATAAGCAGTAAGTGTAAAAGCCGAGTCAGTGGCTACATACCCAACAGCACCAGCGAGGATAACAACAAGAGACAAAAATGTAAGCCGTGAAGGTAAAGGCTGTTGACGAAAGACAGTATCAGCGATCGCGACTAAGAGTGGTGTTAGAGACCGAAAGACGATGAAGGTATCGACATTAGCGTGACGAAGGAGATTAGTGTTGGTGAAAATTGCGAGGTAGAAGACGATAGCTGCAGGGAGGAATTTCTTAGCTGTTTCCCAAGTGAAGGGATCGTGATGAAGAAACCCTAATTTGCCGAGAATCCAGACACCTACAGAGCAAGTTAGGTATTGAAGAGCGGTGAGAAGTCCAGGGTAGTTGAAGTAGGTGATTGCTAACTTGTTGATTACAGCGAGAAGGCTAGAGCAAAGAGCATAACCGATGACGAGACTGCTCGTTGCGTATTGCTGCTTGCTGGATTCGAACCTGGAGGAAGACATTGTTTGTGTTTGGAATTGGTATGGAGAATTTTGTGATTCAGATTGGAGAAGAAGAGAGGAATTGGATCTGGATCGGATTCAGAGACTAATAGAGGTTGGCGACGACTTCATTACAGTATCGTGCGTAATTTTGTCACTACGCTTTGCGTTTAATTATGGTCAAATGACCATTAATTTGGACACAATTAACTACCTAATAGCTGGTTTGAAAAAAAAGAGGAAAAAAAAAAATACTTGTACTACCTAATGATCTTCTTTGGATTTTGTGCATTAGAAAACTCATCCAACTCTAACAATTTTTGTAATCGGAACATAGCCGACAATTTTCACACTTTAAGAAGAACCTAAAAATCATCGAACTAGAAGCTCCCGGTTGCCCTAACTGTCAAGTGACCGAGTGTTTTTTGATCTATGTTGATTGAATGGTGTGGTTGATGGTTACATCAATACCAATACTGCTCACCGCCCTTTTGATAGTTCTACCGGCGTTTTGGTGTCTTGGCATGAAAAGGGTTTAGTGTGAAAAGGGTGATGGTTTTCAGTTTGGGTTCATCGTCAGTTGTGTTTGATAGTGGTATGAGTTTCTTCGGTGGACTCTTCTTCCTCGGTGTTCGTGGACGGATTCCTATCTTCGGTGGAACTTCGCCATTTTTGGAAGATTCGTGGAATATTATTCTTGCTGGTATAGAAGCTTGATCTTCACTCGAGGTATTCTTAGTCGCTATAGGAGGTTTCGCCATCCCGTTATAGGTTCGTATGTTTTGACGTTGGCTTCATTCTTTGGGTTCGGATAAGTAGTTTTTCGAGATTTAAAATCATAAATTCCTAATTTATTTTTCTTTTGGACTAGTATTAAAAAGTTTCCTTCGTTTGGGTTTTAGTTTTCGGAAATATATATGTTTTCTTCCGACTTATATTTTACCGTTGTATTTGGTCATGGCTTTGTACTTTGGTTTATTAATGGAAATCTTTAGTGAAAAACAAAGAGGATCATAAAAAATAAATCTCGGATAAGTTTTCGTAATACAAATAGAGAATGAAATAAACAGTTTCACGAAAAGAAATTAAACCCAATAAAATACGATATTTGGTCGAACCAGAGAAAAAACTAAACGATAAATAAGACAATGGTTTATCGTATGATGTTTTTCTTGATTGCAAGGAGGTGTTTTTCCAAGAAACGGTATAATACTTTTCTTGATTGTTATGTGCTTCTTAAACTTGTACTCATCGTGGATTTAGAGAAACCTTAACTTTTTATTTGTGATCATGTATGAATAAAAGATTAAAAAATTTTGAGGAGAAGAAAAAGACAACAAATTGGAGATTATGAGAGAGTGGAGACCGAAGCGGGAAAAGCCTCGCCAACAAGACCCATTTTTAAGAGTAGTCTAGACCACTTTTACAGCTGAAACTTTCACAAAATTAACACGCTTTCAGACAAAATGAGAAGCTCAATCCTACTTAACCAAAAACATCACTCTCTGTCACAAACACCGCCAGTATGGTAACTCGTAGACAACTACATAGAAAGGGAATTATCTGTCTGGAGAACCACAAGCGATTTCAGCCAAATTTTCGACAAAACCTTTACTCAAACCAAAAACTAATAAATAAGTAACATTAACATGCCACCTCATTACTTTACCAGCAGACAAACAACAATATAAGAGGTGAATGACATTGGTGTTGTGCCTTAGGGTTTGGATTGTTAAGCCTAATCCACTCATTAATTAGGCCAATGCTATGTATTGTTATAGGTCAAACACTCTAGATGAGTAAGAAGGTTTAGTGGCTTTATTTCTTTTTTATTTTAAAAGGAATATTTCTATTGTTGAGTTAATTTTCTTTATAGCTTTTTATGAGAAATAATCCTTGCGTGAGGGTTTCAGAATCTGATCGAAGAAATTAATCTCTTTCATTCTCTTTTATTTCTTCTGCTTCTGTTGATCTCCTTCTGTGTAATACTAGAGATTTTTCTTCGATAATTTGCTTCAATGGCGGCCGTAGGAGTGGAAGCTATACGTCCTGAGACAGCGATGGAGAAAAATTGTAACGTGAAAGGAGCGGCGGCGAAAGGGGAAGGGCTTAAGCAGTACTATCTTCAACACATCCATGAGCTGCAACGCCAGCTTCGACAGAAGACTAACAATCTCAATCGTCTTGAAGCTCAGAGGAATGAACTCAATTCTCGAGGTCTTATCTTCTTTCTGTAACCCTAATTTCTTGTTTTTTCTATAGAATTTAGGATGTATTCGTTGGTTGAATTGGGTATTTTGATCATCTCTTAGATTATAGTAATTGCGAATTCCTTACTAGGGTTTTCGGTTTCGTTCTTATCCAAACTGGGTGCTTTTAAATTTCTAAATTTCTGTGGGAACTGTTGGAATTGAGAAATCTCGATCTGCAAGTGGTTGTTTGACGATTTTTATTTCCTTAAAAGTTAGTGATTCTGTTTGTTCCCGATGGGTATGTTGAGTATGTACAGCTTCTGTTTTCTAGTTGATTCTTCAGCGAATTATGTGACTATCAACTGCAAAAAAGAGCTCTTTCATGTGAATGTTGCTGTCACTCTTTATAATTTGTAGTTTATCCTCTTTGACGCTATCTTTTCTTCTAAACTGAACAGTACGAATGCTCAGAGAAGAGCTGCAGTTGCTTCAAGAACCTGGGTCCTACGTGGGCGAAGTAGTAAAAGTGATGGGAAAAAACAAGGTCTTGGTTAAGGTATGGATCTTTACATATTGGCTTTGGATTGTTTGTAATCTTAGGAGTATTACTGTCACTAAGGATTAAACTCCCATTTTTCAGGTTCATCCAGAGGGAAAGTATGTTGTTGATATTGACAAAAGTATTGACATAACGAAGATCACTCCATCAACAAGGGTTGCTCTCCGTAATGATAGCTATGTCCTCCACCTGGTCCTGCCAAGTAAAGTAGATCCGCTGGTTAATCTTATGAAAGTTGAGAAGGTTCCAGACTCCACCTATGACATGATTGGTGGTCTTGACCAGCAAATTAAGGAAATAAAGGAGGTACGCCTAGTGAAGGAAAACATGACACTGAAATTCACCAGTTTATGTCTATCCACTTTGCTGTTTAATATTTTTCAATACTATTTTAACATCTTCACTGGTTTATCAGGTAATTGAGCTACCAATCAAGCATCCTGAATTGTTTGAGTCTCTTGGAATTGCACAGCCAAAGGTACGCATGAGTTTCAAAGCATTTTCTATATTATGGCAATCCTTAGTGAATGACAAAGGATTTTTAATCTCTCTCGCTCTAGGGTGTGCTGTTATATGGCCCACCTGGAACTGGAAAGACACTTTTAGCTCGGGCAGTGGCACATCACACTGACTGTACTTTCATCAGAGTTTCTGGTTCTGAGCTGGTCCAGAAATACATTGGAGAAGGTTCTAGAATGGTCAGAGAACTTTTTGTGATGGCAAGGTTTGTATAGCCCCTTTTGAAATTTTGTGTATGTTTATAGTGGTAGGTTGGTAGGAAATGATAGCATAAACTATACATGTCTGCCCTTAGTAGCTGAATGTGACATGTGAAAAATGAGGAAAGTATTCTTTGTTCCTACTATGAAACTATAAATATGGTTCTATCATGTAGACAATCTGTAGGACTTTAATATCTTTCTTTAAAGTATTATTGTCACGTTGCCCTACACTTGGGCCACAGTAGCAAGTTTTCTATAAAGGACTGTGTTAAATCTGTGTATGATTTTCAGGGAACATGCACCATCAATCATCTTCATGGATGAAATTGATAGTATCGGGTCTGCTCGTATGGAATCTGGAAGTGGAAATGGTGATAGTGAGGTGCAACGGACCATGCTTGAGCTTCTCAACCAACTTGACGGATTCGAAGCGTCAAACAAAATCAAGGTATGTGTTAAGTTGTAAAGGAAAGATATCATGAAACTGATAAGGATGAGTCTGGTAATCTATAGTCTGAATTTGCAAACAAAATCATTTATTCTCTTAATTGACTGATGTAGGTTTTGATGGCGACAAATCGTATTGATATTCTGGATCAAGCCCTTCTCAGGCCTGGAAGGATTGATAGGAAAATTGAATTCCCTAATCCTAATGAAGACGTAAGTCCTTTATGCAAACAACTTATATTGTTACTAGACTAACTCATATGAAAGATACATTAGATGTGCAGAGAGAGTATCATATGCTGTATAAAATACTTTTCTTATCTCCAATTGCTCGTACTCAACGGTTTGGCTGATGATAGACATTTGATCACTAGTTACGAGACAGAAAATATTGTTTGGGAATGTTATTGATTTTAAACGCCGACTATGGAGTTATTGGAGTAGCTAGGTTTAGAATATGTTTGACAAACGTGTTTTGGCTAATGTATTATATCAAAAATGTGTTGCAGTCACGATTTGATATCTTGAAGATACACTCGAGGAAAATGAATTTGATGCGGGGAATTGATTTGAAGAAGATTGCAGAGAAGATGAATGGTGCATCAGGTGCTGAGCTGAAGGTAAAACTGTTTCTGTCTTTCTGCTTCTCTCTGTCTACAATTTGTCTACCTCTCTCTTATGTGTTTGGTTGTTTTGATCAGGCTGTGTGCACGGAGGCGGGCATGTTTGCACTGCGAGAGAGAAGAGTACATGTAACACAAGAAGACTTTGAGATGGCCGTAGCTAAGGTTATGAAGAAAGACACAGAGAAGAACATGTCTTTGCGCAAGCTTTGGAAGTAAGAATCTCTCTGTTGTGTGTGGATAAGCCACAGATTCATTTCAGACATGAAAAATTAGGGGTTTCCTTTACTCTATGTTGTACTTTCAGAAACCTTTTCTCGGTTGGCACATTAAGCATTTGGAAAACAAAGTTTTTACTACCTTTAAAACTAGTTTAACCAAAATGATCTTTAACCAAAATGATCTTTAAATCATAATTTAAAAATTTTGAGTAGTTTAACCAAATCAAACCTAATAATAACTAGATATGGATTCGTTCGATACATGGGATTTATGAATTGTTTGATATGAGATTTATGAATTGTTTGATATAAAATATACACGTATATTTTAAATAGTAATATTTAAGGATCTTGTTGATTATTAATTTTTATAACTCAACTTTATATCATATGATATATATACACAATTATATATATTATATTTTAGATCATATTTAAAAATCTTGTTAATTACTAATTTTTGAAACCAAATTTATATAATAGGATCTTAAACCAAACTTTTATACAATAAGATACTGAAAATTGAGATGAAGAGATTTTCATTTATAAAACATATATATATATATATATTGATAAAATATCATATTAGTAATAATAAAATAAAATAATGATATATTTAATTTTAAGTGTTTACCCTTTTTGCTTCTTTACCTTGATGCGTAGAATGTAAAACGAAAGAGAATTGATTAAGCTGGAGAAAGCTAGAAAAGTTGGAGAGAGAATTAACAAAAAAATTTCTATGTGTTTATTTATATATAGAAATTAATTTTCACAATTGCCTTTTAGATTAGGATTGTGATCTTATATATAAATAAATATCTAGGAAATATTTAGCTAATTAATTTTGTTAGGATTAGGATTAAAGATATATATCTAGAAAACTAAATAAGTCGATAATCTTATTATACAAAAACCAATATCGATAGTTATTTTTATATTTAACTTGTTACCAATCTATTATCAATATAATATTTGATAATTATCTTACGAATATAATATTGTTACAATTCTATTCCCAATATAATATGATATTAGATGCTGAGTGTTGACTAATCTCTATATAGATAATTATCTATATATAATATATATATTATAAGTAAGATATTTATAATATCGATGTTCACTAACGTTATTCTAATTATTTTATTGAATATTGTTTTCCTTTTAGAATATTAACAATACTATTATCTTTAGATTATAATATAGTTAATTATATACTATTTTTTTTTAATGTTAGGATTCAGTTCCTTTATATAATATGATTTTAAATATATATATATATATATATATATAAATATTTTGTAATATAGTTATGATTATCTTTTTTTTTATTTTTAATTGTTGTAAATATATCACCGAAATTTTTATAATCGTGGGATTTGACACGTGGAAAAATCATGTTAATTACTAACTTTGAGAAACTCTTTTTTTATATAATAAGATTGATAAAATATTATATTAATAATAGTGAAACAAAATAATAATATATTTAACTTTAAATGTTTACCTTTTTTACTTGTTTGCCTTGATTGCGTTAGATGTCAACGAAAGAGAAAAATTAAGCTGGAGAAAGGTAGAAAAGTTGGTAAAAGATGAAAATAATTGTCTATGTGTTTATGTATGTATAGAGGTTAATATTCACAATTCTCTTTTAGATTAGGAATAAGATCTTATTCCCAGTTTTTATTTACTATTCTTTTTATGTTAGGATTCGATTTTTTCATATAATAGGATCCCTTTTTATGTTAGGATTCTTTTTCTTCATATAATAGGATTTCAAATATATATATGTAAATAATTTGTGATGTAGTTGTGATTATCTTCTCTTTATTTTTAATTATTTTAAATAAATCCTGGAAAATTTTGGATCGTTGGATCTGACACGTGGAAGAATCCTGTTAATTACTAACTTTGAGAAACCCTTCTTTATATAATAAGATTGATAAAATATCATATTAATAATATTAAAACAAAATAATAATATATTTAATTTAAAATGTTTACCTTTTTTGCTTGTTTGCCTTGATTGCGGTAGATGTCAACGAAAGAGAAAGATTAAGCAGGAGAAAGCTGGAAAAGTTGTTAAAAGATGAAAATAATCGTCTATGTGTTTATGTATATATAGAGGTTAATATTCACAATTCCCTTTTACATTAGGAATGAGATCTTATTCCCAGTTCTTATTTACTATTCTTTTTTATATGATGATTCGATTCCTTCATATAATAGGATTCCTTTTTATGTTAGGATTCGATTTCTTCATATAATAGGATTTCAAATATATATAAATATTTTGTGATGTAGTTATGATTATCTTCTCTTTTTATTTTTAATTTTTTAAAATAATCCTAGAAAATCGTTGGATCTGACACGTGGAAGAATCTTGTTAATTACTAACTTTGAGAAACCCTTCTTTATATAATAAGATATATAGTACAACATTTGTGTTCTGTCGTTCTGATACATCAATTTTTTTCGATTCTCGGATGGACAAGACCAGTTAAGCAGCCAAAGCGGACCCAGAAATTATTTTTTATCTGTTCAGATTAATTTATAACTTAAATTCGTTTATGTAACTATTTATATATTAGTCTTCATAGAGTGAAGTCAGAATTTCAAATATCTATCCATTAGCTAATATATTACCTAAGTCTGACACTTTTATAAAATATATAGTGTTCAAGCAAGATTTATCACAAAAGTTCTAAATCCAACTCTAATATTATAGAGGGAAAATAGGTAAGAATTCTGATAAATTCAAAGAGCAAAGTAATCACCAAAGTTGAAAATGCCGCGTAGATTTTATTGCTTAGTGTTTGATGTCAAAAAGCTAATCCTCTCTTTAAAGGATCTCCACCTCTATGTATAGATTATAGATGCGGTTATAACTTGTTTGAATCTAAACATATTAAATTTTTGTTTAGATTTGATGTTATCCTAACAACCATGTTAGATTTTAGCAAATTTTTCATATTGGAATAGGAAAATTTTTCGTTTATTTGTTGATGACATGTCGTTTGATTTCCTTCTTCATTTTGACGAATATCCGAGAAGGAATTCCTCCGAGTTGATAGTGTATGACCGAGATGAGGTTTCAAAGATTTTACCGAGTTCAAGACTTAGAGAGATTTTTGATCATTATTTTCTGTGGACCGAAGTAGGATCTCGAATTCACCTCCTATACATATAGTACGATTCATCTATAAAAATCACTATAATTTTCAAAATAATTATAATAACCTATAAATTTATTTAAAATATCAAAATCTAAAAGTGCTAGATTCTCACTTACAAGATTGCCCATCTCCAGAGGCTTACATAATTTAGTAATAGTAATGTTCGGAAGATAAGAATACCGACATATATTTTGTCTAGTCCACCAATTTTCTAAAATTTATAATTGTATGAAAAACACATTGAATATTTATCTTAACAATGAATTAAAATATAACACTAGTAATATCAACAAGTTTTATTTTAATAAAAGTACAATATTTGATATTAAGAAACACTATAAGTTTTATTTCAAAAAACACTATGTTTCGATAACTGATTATATAAATAATCCTACATTTATTTTTAATATTCAGCAACGATTAATCTTTACTTGTTATAAATTATTTTAAATATGATAAATGTTTTGTGGATATGATGCAAATGTTCATAGTATTGTATGTTGCTAATAAATTTGTCCATTGTACTTATAATGCACTTGAAATTTTTATGTTTTGTAAGGTAAATTGCATGTCATAGTTGTTGAGATATTTAGAAAATTTTGATTTTCAACTATCAAATGTATACTATTTTTTGTTAAAATGGAGAATATCTCAACATCTTGACGAAAACATTTTGTTTTTAAAAAATATAATATGTTTTCGGATCAATTGCATAAGGGCTCTCCGTTGCATAATTTTGAGCATAACTACTCCTTCAATTTTAGACAGAATTAAAAAATTCAGTAATTAAATTGGATGGTGGTTGTTTACTTTTGTGTCCAGGGTTGTAATGTTAATTACATGACCCAACCAGGTTTTTGGGCCCAAACTCATTACCAATTTGTAATTTGGATCGAATTCATTAAATCACACATAAACCAGAGTATAACTGGTTAAACAAAAAATTTTGTAATTGAACCATTTGGGATCAAAAATTAAATTAACCTTAACTCAAACCAACGAAATCACATAAACACTTTGACAATTCCGATTCCTCTACGACACTTTTCTCTCGAATTCATCTCTCTCAACCACCTGCTTCTTAATCGGAATCAGATAATCATCCTGGAGTCTACGGAATGGCTAGAACGAAGAACACGACAAGAAAGAAGGGATATAGTCCTTACATAATTGTTGAAACAAAGCCAGTTCGCCTAGAAAAAGTTGACAAAGAAGTAGAAGAAGAGGTAGAAGAAGAGGGAGAAGAAGAATTGGAAGGAAAAGGACAAGTGATAGAGGAAGAAGAAGAATCACAAGCGACACACGAAGAAAAAGAAATGGAAGAAGAAGAAACGCATGCGGCAAAGGAAGAGGAAGAAATGGAAGAAGAAGAAACACAACCGACAGAGGAGGAAGAGGAAGAATTGGAAGAAGAAGAAGCGCAAGCGACAGAAGAGGTATAGGAAAAAATGGAAGAAGAAGAAACACGTCTAACACATGACTCAACTCACTTTGAAGAAATCCATGCGACCACTCGACAAGAAGAAGAATCGTTTCGACAAGAAGAAGAACACGAAACGGTAAGATTTGAATCCTTTTGTATTCTAATTTGGTTGAGTTTGGGAATCTGTTAGGGAAGTTAACAAATTGATTGGGTACATAATTTAAATTTTTTACTTGATATGGTTGAATCTGAAATTTTGCTCAGTTAGTTTGAATTTTTTGGTGAAATATCAGTTGATGAGATTGATGTTGTAAGTAGAATATTTTACTGAGGGCTTAGCATTTTGATTTAATTTGGTCATGATTATTTGTGTTTAGCTCATATTGTCTCTTTTGATTATCTTTGTTTTGCTCATATTGTCTTAGTTGTAGTCTCAATTAGTAAGTAGTATCTATGTAGTCTATGTTGATCATATTGTCTGTCTTAGTTGTAGTCTCTATTGATTATCTTAGTTTTGTTCATATTGTCTAAGTTTTTATACTGAATTTGGGAATATATAAGCGGTTGTAATCAGTGTTAATTGTGAGTTGTCTAAGTTTTTATTGTCTCAGTTTTGAGAATTGGTATTAAAGGTGGTTGTTGAATGTAGGATTCGGAAGATGGGGAAACGAAAATGATACCACCTATCGAAATGTATCTTCTAAAGACAGAGTACACAAAGATGATTAAAATCACAACAAGGTGTTACATTTCGAAGATGGTCGGAAACATTAAGAAGATGCTTGACAAGACTGAGATTGAGTGGTTCTATGAGCATCCTCAATTTTTGCATTTTTTCATATGCCTAGGAACCCAAACCACCGTTCGATGGGAATGTGGATGCTTCTATTACGTTTTGTAAAAACTGATAAGGTGAAAGAAGGTTATGGATCTCATTGATAAGGTTGAAAACATTGAAGCTGATGCAATGGCACTACAAAAGAGCATGAATACTTGCATTGATGAGGTTGAGAGAGTTGGCAATGATTATCAGGCATCTGTAGAAGATCTTAAGAAGAATTTAACTGATTGCAACATGGAGTTCAAGAGTCTAAAGAACATTGTTGTAGTTGGTTGTGAATTTTTATCCTTGTTTAGTTCTAATGTAGAAGAATGTGTGTGTTAAACTCTTAGTATTTTCAACTTCCTCGCATTATGTAAAAGATCAAAATAGTTTGTGGTATACTTATTTGTAATGAAGAAGAATGTTTATGTTGTGATAAGAAAGAAATAGAGTAATCGAAAGTGGAATGAGTATCGAAAGTGGAATGAGTCATATTTGTAATAGATTTGTTTCAAATATTTCGAAAGTGGAATGAGTCATTCTCTAAATCAACTGTACTTTGTTTGCTGAATTGGAATGAGTGAAAACATTTGAATTTTCAGAGGGGAAAGTTTAAAATTTTTGGTGAAGATAATCGAAATTTTTTTGAATTTTTAAATATTGATACTGAGTTATACCAGTTAAGTAGTTAGGAATAATTACATATAGTTATACTTTTGCTATTTTAGGTAAATTTTTAGTTAACCCTATCATTAAATACTCGTAATAAGTTAAACAAGCCAAATTGTGGTATTATTAGTACTTGTAATATGATTACAAACCCTAATTTTATAATAAAAACTTATATAATCAATTTCACCTATATTTGGTTTCATATTATAGTATAGTAAGTAGTCACAAAATGAAGACATTTTCTCATGAGCTCATCCTCTCATAACTCAAAAAGATTTTTTAAAACATAATGACTTAAATTGTTGTATTAATTATTAGATTATCATGTAATTACATAAATCTAGCTAAAATCTGTGTGATCAAGCCCACTATAAGATCATACACACTAATTATCATAATTTTATGCGAACCGACATCAATAGTTTATCAATAGCTTACACCTCCGTACACCAAATTACAAGAAATATGTTGGTAATGCATTAAGTAATCAGATAACAATCAATTATATGACATAACCAATTAATACCGACAAAATTTTACCTAAACCAACAAAACCAATGAATATAATCAAAGCCTACTAAATTGTAAGTAAAAACGTATGGTATTACCCAAATTGGTTTGAATAATCAATAGTGAAAACCACATTGTTGTTTATAAAATGATAACATAAATGAAAACTTAACTAATGCATAAGAATTTTAATGAATAGACATAATTAAACCGTTCTGGTTTAAGTGGTTTAAGTCACAATAAAATAATGTGCATGTTACACAACACAACAAAATAATTAGTAACTCACGTGTTAATTGTGTGTGAGAGGAAAAGTTATGTCACGAAAAAGATAGTTACTGACACCTTTTATGTTGTGTCGTGACACAAACTCGCATGTTACAAACAAAACATAAGTAGGCCCCATAATTTGGTTTGCTTCCGTTCAAGAAATAGAAGAGAAGTGATGATTATATGTTTTTAACTCCTTTCCTCATCTAAGGCAAAATAGGCCATTATTTTCATATGGCAAAATGGGCCAAAATTTTTGACATCTAAAACAATGGCAAAATGGGCTAAAATTTTCCTAATCTAAAACAAATGTAACGTAACCAACACAACATCTTGTAACCTCATTCAATGTCATTTCCTCACTAGCAATATTCATACACTTTTCAACGTCATTATTCCGATGATCCCTTTCTTCCTCATGAATAACAATTGCATTGTTCGCTGTAGCAATTACCACCTCACTATTATAGTTACTTCCTACCAAACTACTCGGTGCTACTATAATATCCTCCTCATCAACACTCTTATCTTCTTCCACATGCAAAACACTCCTTAAGTGACCCACATCTATGCTACATAAAAAAATCTCAATATCCTCGTCATCAAAGATATACAATTGCTTTTTTGTACCAACTTCCAATAGAATGTAACTTAATTTCATCTTCGTGTCTATATCCATACCAAGCTACTTCCGAATCCTTCTTTCTAAAACCAAGTAAGTGATATCCTCAATACTCGATGTTTTGAACATTATTCCATAGTTGATAGCATCCTTTGCATTCCATCTAAACCCTTCTTCAGTTTCAACGTAACAACCACCGCAATTGAAATGATCGCTCATTTTAATCATTATATCTGCAATAATAAATATTAGTTTAACCAGTTATACTGCAATACAAAATTCTAAAATAAAACAACCTCTACACCACCACGAAAATCATGATTTTAAAAACCTCTACACCTCACTCATCGCGTCACCGTCGGATTAAAATCCCAAAACAAAGATGAAAACCCTAGGCACTAACAACAAATCATGTTACGTAAACACCACCTAAACCCTAGCCACTAACACCATTGTCTTCTAAACCAAGCAATAAGATACAAAACTCATGCAAACTTTCACACATCACACTAAATCCATCTCTCGCACCTCTTTTACTTTCTCTTCAAGTCACTAACCTTAAAAGTCAAGAAATGTTAAAACAATGGAGTTGAGGCTTAGCTTTGAGCAAATCGAGCACACCACCAAGGCCTCACCGAAATCTCCACCGGAATCAAACACCAGTTCTCACCACTTCTCCTCAAAATAAAATCGTTGTGTTTGGTTGTAAAGAAGAAACTTACGGTTTCGTTGGATCTGGTTTCGTTCTGTGTGCTTTCGTGAAGAAGAAAGCGAGTCCGTTTATTGTTACCGTACGAGGTTTGGTACGAGGAAGCTTTTTCATTTAATATAAACCAATAGTTGGTTTGATTTTGTCTTAACCAATTTGTTTGGATTTCAAATAAATCAAATGTAAAATCAATTCAAACCTTCTGTTTCTGATAGAGGTTCCAATTGTGGGCCCAAATTCATTAAAAGAAAAAAGGAGTATGAGGAGTAGTTATGATTTAAGAGGAGTAGGGTAATTTTGTGCTTTTTCATTAAGAGTATTAATGATTTTCCTCCTATGTTTTCAGCCAACTCTTACATTTTGAAAAATAAGTTATAAAACTATTTGACAGTCAAACTTACAAAAATAAATAAACTAAGTTATTTATATCTCATCGAATCCTCTTTCCCTCTCACTATGTCTAGAAAACCAGTCATTCTCTTCACTTACGTGAATGCTTTTGATGTTCGGAAGTGTCGTTGCGTCCCTAGAAACCGTTTCAAGTCGTCCACGAAGCACTCTTGGTTGAGTGAGAAGAGTACCATCATCACTGGCAAGTCTCTGAAATTACCTGAGCTCCACAAAAATGTCCAAGAACATTACATATATCTTATCAGTTTTTATTTGGGAAAGATCCTACAAAAGAATTTAAAACTAAAGTCACTAACAATTTAATATTTGAATATAATTTCACTCCCAAAATAAATTTTCAAACTATACTAGATATATATTTTAATCTTGAACTAATTTTTGCGGTCAAAATATTTAAAAACATAACAATGATTATATTTCTATTATTTATACTATTACGGTTTCAATTACCATGAAAGTGTTTGTTTGTTTAGGTAGATAGTTTAATAAATAGCTAATGTACATTTGACTTTGACACTCTTTATTGAGTTTCCAGACCTATTTCATGAGTGAAATACATTTAAGATTTTAATTGTTAGTAGTTTTAACATTAAGAGTTATATAACAATTTTTATAGTTTGAATTGAATATATTTCACGTTTAAATTGTTAGTGATTCTAATTTTGAAAATTTTGTCACATTTTATTATTTGAAAGATTGAACACTGAAGTTCCGACCTCAAGTACGGTGTAAAAATATATTTTCACTTATTCTTTCTCCCATACATTCATATGTAAGCATCCCAAATAACTTTTCGTTTTTTTCTTTGCTTGAAAAAATCTCAGAGATTGGGTTTGAAACAAAAAATTCTCCGCAATTGGCAAAAACAAAATGAGTACATGCCTTTTTTATAATAGCACGGAACAATCTCATTTGATGACAGAAACATATAAACTCAGAATCTCGAGAATAAAAACGGTTCTTTTTGTTGAATTAAGAAAATCCAATTACATGAGGTCTTAATTACAATAAAAGCCCTAGATAGTGGAGAAGTGAAATTGACAATTCGATAAACACAAAAGCAATTCAAGTGAGTTTTACGTTTTATTAGAAATAATCTTCTCTACAAAAGACTAATTCCTGTTGGTTTTAATCTAGACCTAGAAACCAACCTAAAACAACTCTAGAAAACTCTAAAACCGATAACCTAGAGATTCAAATCACAAGTTCTTCAAACTCAACCTAAAGTTCTGAAGACTTGATTTACACTTGAGATCCCTTTTATAACACAAGGGCTCGGGATTCATATCCCTACAAAACCACAATTCAATACCTAGCTAATCCTATCAACTCGAGTAACTAATCTTATCAACTCAAGTGATAAGCTTTATCTACAAATTCAAACTTGCTTTCTCCTCATGACTTCGTGTGCCTTGCACATGTCTTCATTAACTCGTTGCTCATGATAGGCACATGACCACTTTGCAATTTCAATCTCCCAGTTTTTGACTTGATGTGATGTCTAAGCTTAATCAGCTGCTCAAGTTCCTGCTAGCACAAAAAACAGAACAAGGCAGAAACAACTAGCGGAAAACAATCAAAGGTTAATGCATTAAACAATGAATCCTTAAGCCAAAAGCATTCGATTAACCATGAAAACCAAAAGAAATTACAACTTGAACAGTTTGTAATTCAATTTCCAAAAACAACCAAGATAAATTTACAACTTGATCTTCGTCATCCTCCTGTTCTTTGTCAGATTCCTGAATAATATCAGAATTCTGAATTTCTCCCCATGCTTAGGATCAAATAAAGTCAAAAACAACATATATCGGAGGAGACAATTAAAAGGAAGTAACACTTACCTTTCAGTGCTTGTTTGAAAAGGAGTACCATCTCTGTACTAAGAGCTAATAGAGTTTGGAGCAGCTCCTTGAGTGGGTAGCTTTCTGTGGCATTTCCTTTCTATTTTTAATGGATGATTTGTGAGGTTTTGATGGGGAGACAACCACATAAATTTTGTGTTGTCTGGCAATGAGCTGAGTTAACAGAGACAGATAAGGAAGATACAGCTTTGATTTCGTCTCCTTGGTTGATGCAGCTACCTTCTTGATTTGGATGAACACGAACCGAGATTGAGTGAAATCTAAGTACCAATCTTGTATGCAAGTTGAATTCTGATCACACTGACATAACCTTCATTTGATGTCGGAAGCCAGCTATTACAGTAAAAGGTGTACAATTGAGAGTATAGATCAGTAAGATGAGCTCTTTTCACCTGAGACAGGTTCTTGCGAGTTCCACCAGTCATTGTTAATGCAATGTCTTCTGATAGGAATCCTTCAAGCTTCTAGGGGTTCGATCTATTCGGAACATCCGGTGAACCAAGAACCTCATTGATTGTAGATGCTGAGATTGTGTACTTGAATCCTCTCAAGAAAACTGTCCAAGAGTCGTTTTCTTGATCACAATATGGCATATTTGCCCATAGCTCACACAAGATGTCAGAGTTATAATCCGTAACAATATCCAGAGAATTGAACAAGCCAGCATCTTTCAACAATTGTACTAACTCAGACACTTGATCATCAAAAGCATAGGCATGTTCCACAATAAACCGGTCACTAGCAGAAGAGTAAAGCTTGTACCTTCGAAAAGCTTCAGTGGTTGAAAAGACGGAGCTATAAAAAAATAATGTTGAAGCTGGTTGAGAGGAAGTCTCCAATTTCACAATGCGGCGAGTTTTTCGACTTCCTGAGGTGAGATCTGCATGTATCTGACGCTTGCGATTCTACCGAGGTTGTGACTTATCAATTGTTCGACCCTTCGAATCCCTAATTACTTCAACATCTTCTTCGCTTGTTGAATCCATCTTCTCCGGTGACTGGGTTGAGAAATTAGGTGTTGAATTGGCTTCTATTTCTTCAAAATTACCAAGATATGGTGATTTTGGTTATTCCGGTGGAGTAGACGCATCATGACAAACATCTTCTGGTTTAGAATTAACCGATGGAGCAGCAGAGTCTAACAGGACCGCCATGGTGGGAAGCTTCAGAACTTGGGGTTGATACACTATCATGGACCGTTCTTTGTTGTTGATGTAAGCGACGATGGTTGCGAGATCATAGCCTTGAGAGCTCTGGCTGTTCTCCATTTTTTAAACTTTTGCTTCCTTAACCATTTTCATGTGTGTTTCAGAAAATTAAGTTGTGAACAATCGAGACGAGAGGATGAGAATATATAGCAAAAGATTACACGATGAATCTGGAGAATAAATGAACTTGATCTTTAAACAGATACGATGAATCCGATGAATCAACAAATATGATCCTTGTCGTCTCTTCGTTTTCACCGACCTATTCATAGGCCTATAAAAAAATAGCCCAATTTTTGCCTAATTCTTGTTGAATTGGCCTATTAGCTCAGAAACAAGTAATTACCTCAACCAAAAGTTTAGAACAACATTTATCACGGAATTTCAAGCCTCAACTTTGAAACAAACAAGATCATCAAATTATCAAACTCGTGAGTGACCCAAACTAAACAGAACTTGTGAACACCTTTCTCATGAAAATTAACAAATAAATTAGATTAATAAATATAAGAGAATCATTCCTTGATGTACTCATAATCATTCACAAGAGAGTTTAGCCGGTGATACTAGCAACAGACATCTTACTCAATGAGATGTAGGATCAGAATCGAGAGTCAAAGGCTAGACTTTCACACTAGCATACCTTTATCGCAAGAAGTCCATGACCTTGAGTATGTCAAACGGATTGGACAGCTGGAATTTCCTTTGGAGAGTGAGAACAGGCCATTGATAACCTCTTTTTTAAATTTTTTTAACACATTAACAACGCCGGCCAAAGTAAGAACTCGAATCAAAGATATCACTTGACTTCTCAATCAATGATTCGGTAAATTCACTTTACTAGTGAATTTTGTGCAATGAGTATCACTTGACTTCTCAACTCATATATACAGCTCTCCTCAGCTCTTTGACCTCCCTTTCCTAACATTTAACATATCAATGCAGAGATCTTCATGTGATGGCATGATAGGCAGCTATTTTCCATCGAGTCGAATAATCCTGATATCCGTCTACCTTGCTCAGGTGTCTACTTCCAGTTTCAGAACCAAGTTCCTGCATCAGATTAGATATATAGACACCTTGCACAAAGGATTAGCATTCACATATTCCAATCGATGTTCTTAATTCAACAAATTGATTGAAAGATAGAGGTTTGGTAAATAAATCAGTAAGTCGATAATCAATGTTCACATGATCAAGTTTAACTAGTTTCTCCTCAACAAGTTCTTGAATAAAATGATGACGTGTATCAATATGCCTAGTAAGAGAGTGTTGAACAAGATTTTTGGCAATACTTATAGCACTTTGATTATCACAAAAAACAAGTAAGGGTTCAGATGCAATACCATAATCAGCAAACATCTGTTTCACTATGTGCAGCAACTCCCAAGTGCTATGTATTCAGTCTTTGCTATGGATAAGGAAACACAATTTTGTTTTTTACTGAACCAAGTAATCAGATTGTTGCCCATGAAGAAGCATCCACCACTTGTGCTTTTCCAGTCATCAACACATCTAGCCCAATCTGCATCACAGTATTATGCTAGACTAGTGGTTGTGTCCTTAGTAAAGAATAATCTGAGATTTTGAGTCCCACATATGTATTTCAGAATAAGTTTTGCTGCCTGAAACTGGCTTTCTTTGGGATTTGCCTGAAACCTTGCACAAGCACCTACTAAGAAACAAATGTTTAGTCTGCTCACTGTCAGATATAATAGACCTCCAATCAGACTTCTGAATGTTGTTGCATCAACAGATTTTCTTGACTCATCCTTAAACAGCTTAGTATCAGTTCCCATAGGAGTTTTGGCAGCCTTACTAGTTTATAGACCAAACTTCTGTGTTAAGTTCTTATTATAAGTACTTTGATTCGCAAAGATCCCATCAGATATTTGCTTAACTTGAAGACCAAGGAAGTAAGTAAGTTCACCATTCATACTCATCTCGAACTCTTCAGTCATTACACGAACTTATCAACCGTTTGTTGACTAGTAAAACCAAAGACTATGTCATCAACATAAATTTTCACCACTATGAAACCGTCATCATTCTGATATGTAAAAAAGGTTTTGCTTACACTTCCTCGAGAATAACCCTTTTCAATCAGAAAGGTGCCAAGACGATCATATCAAGCCCTTGGTGCTTGTTTGAGGCCATACAGAGCCTTATTGAGTTTGTAAACATAGTCAGGATACTTTGGATCTTCAAAATCTTTTGGTTGTTCCACATACATTTCTTCTTGTAGAACTCCATTTAGAAATGCACTTTTTACATGCATCTGATACAACTTGAACTTCATTTTGCAAGCCATTCCAAACAGAAATCTGATAGATTCTAATCGAGCAACAAGAGCAAATGTTTCTTCGAAGTCAACACCTTTTACTTGTGAATAACCTTGAGCAACTAGTCTCGAATTGTTTCTGACAACATTTCCATCTTTATCTATCTTACTTTTGAAGATCCATTTTTGCCTACAACATTCACGTCTTTGGGACGACATGCAAGAACCAAAACATTCAACGTACAAAAGTTTGATAATTCTTCTTGCATAGACGCAACCCAGAATTCATCTAGTAAAGCTTCTTTGTAGTTCTTTGGTTCTATCTTTGAGACAAAGCACTCATATTCAATAGTTTCAACAACAATCTGTTTATGAACCATAAACGCTTGAAAAGTGGCCACATTACCAGCCAATTGTTTGAAATCAATATGTTTACCCCGGGTAACCCTTCCCCCCTGAATCTTGCCTATAACATCTATTGAGGAGTGATTCCGATGAACTTGAGTCGGGGTGTCTATGCCTGATTGTATATCACTTCGTTGTGTTGTCTCAACCGGTTAATTTACCACATTAGTATCATCAATCGGTTGATCCAGAAGACGAAACGATGAAGCATCATCAGAAACCACATTGGTAGTTTCTTGAACAGTGGAAGTATGTTTGTAATAGACTCTAAAGGCTGTACTTGATCCTGAATAGCCAAGAAAGAGTCCTTCGTCACTTCGTGAATCAAACTTCCCCAAGTAATCTTTATCGTTGAGAATATAACATACACATCCAAAGACATGGAAGTAGTGAATTGTTGGTGTCTTTCCTTTCCACAACTCATAAGAAGTTTTCGTTGTTCCTTTTCTCACATACACTCTACTGTTGATGTAGCATCCTGTATTCACTGCTTCCGCCCAAAAGGTTTTCGGAACATTACTACCACGCAACACGGCTCTAGCCATCTCTTGGTGCGGAAAACTGATGATCAATACCTTGTGCTAAATATAAATTTTGGAAAGCATCATTTTCAAATTCTCCACCATGATCACTACGGACAAACTTAATTCCTTAACTTTTATTCTTTAACTGTAGAGCCAATATTCTGAAGCTTTCGAAAGATTCACTCTTTTCTCGAAGAAAGCGGACCCATGTGTACTTGCTAAAATCATCTACAAGTACTAGGATATACTGTTTTCCTGCCAGACTTTCAAACTGAATAGGACCCTAAGATCCATATGCACCAATTCAAGAATTTCTTTGGATCTCACATCCGGCACAGACTTGTGTTGAGTCTTTACTTGTTTTTCCATACTACATGGTCCACACACAAACTCCTGATC
This sequence comes from Lepidium africanum, assembly GCA_900406405.1. Classification (NCBI taxonomy): domain Eukaryota; kingdom Viridiplantae; phylum Streptophyta; class Magnoliopsida; order Brassicales; family Brassicaceae; genus Lepidium; species Lepidium africanum. The sequence goes on along the minus strand of OVAX01001495.1, from coordinate 2,615 downwards.
ACGTCTAAGTTTTGGTAGTCTTCAGACAATCTCTTTAGTTGAGAGATCCGCCATATTTCAGAAATTCATGTGCCGTAATCGCTGATGCCAGATCTGTGTTTTGCTTTCAGACATTGCAACCAAACATGAGGTGCCAGGGACCCACATATAACAGTTATTTCTAGTTCTGACTCATTCTAGATGTATTGTGCCTTTCACATTTACAGCTCGACACTCTGTACGAGTAAATGTTACATCAAGACCAGTTTCACACAGTTGACTGATACTGATAAGATTTACTTTCAAGCCATCAACAAGGAAGACGTCCGTCAATTTTGGATCCATATAGCTTGCAGTATGACCTTTACCTCTTATTTTGCCATTAGCTCCATCTCCAAATGTAACTTTTCCAGTGGTTACTTCTTCAACATTCTGTAAAGCTTCTCTTTCTTCTGTCATGTGTTTGGAGCATCCACTATCAAAGTACCACTTCCCTTTTGAGGATTTGGAGTCTGTTTTTTCTAGCTTTGAAAGACACCCTACTATAGAGATCATATTTCTTTACCCAAATATGATTCCTGTTCTTACCGTTGAACGTAAATCTCTGCTACCTTCGCAAGTTCCGAACACGGGTTTGAAGTTTATATCATTGTCATTTCATATGACCATAAGCACCACAAAACCAACAGTCGATGTACTTTTTTTTTTATCACTATAATACTCATGCTTCTGTTTTCTCCATCGAAGACCCGAATGTGGTTGAGAATCTTCGTACTCGTGTCTCTCAGTTTTTCCTTGAGATTTATCACCATAATACACACGCTTCTGTTTTCTCCATCCAAGACCCGAGTGTGGTTGAGAATATTTATACTCGTATCTCTGAGTGTTTCCCTGAGATTTAAAGAAGACATCAATACTCTTGTTTGGTGCGTTGATGAATTCCTTTTTCTTTGATTCAGCTCCTTTGTAACCAAGACCTTGATTAACACCACTGGTTCGACCGACTGATAGCACATAGTCGAAGTCTTTTGTTCCTTTAGAAAGCATTTTAACTTGCTTCAGCTGCTCACTTAATCTGCTTTCAAGTTGGACGTTCTTTATTTTTGTTTTTCTAACTCTTGTTTAGTTTTCTCAAGTAATGACTCATTGCTCCGCTTCTCACTTCTCAACTTCTTGTTTTCTTCTTGACATTCTACCAGATACTTTATGAGTAAATCTAATTGATCATCTTGAGTCATGTCCAGTTCATCTTCAGACTCCGACTCACATTTTTTAGTACTTTGCAACATTGAAACTTGTTGAAATTCATCAGTCTTCTGCTCTATTGAGTTAGAAACAATTTCATCATTATCTTCACCTTCTTCTATATCATTCATGTCAAAAATACCAAGATTTGACACAAAATGATTTAGAATATTATCATCATCTTCACTATCGCTGTCTGTATCACTCAAAGTAGTGATAGCTGATTTACCAATCACTTTAGACAGACACTCGTTCTTAGTGTGACCATACCCTTTGCAATCATAGCATTGAATGGCCATCTTCCTTTCGACAGAAGGACATTCTGATCTGAAATGTCCGAAGCCTTGACATTCCAGACACTATTTGTCAAACTTGAAGCTGTCCTTATAAGATTTTTTCTTAGCAAAACCCTGATATTCCTTTTTCTGTCCCCTTTTAGCTTTTCGAAGAAATCGTTTAACCACCAGTCCCACTTTTTCGTCAAGATTTTCAGTTGACTCATTTCCATGATTTGGTTTATCAGCCACTAGAGCTATGTTTTTTCCTTTGGTTCCATTATCCTTTAAAGCTATCTACAATTCATAGGCTTGCATCATACCAACCACTTGATCAAACTTCATGTTATCGGAATTCTGTGAGACTTCCAAAGCTGAGCGGTGACCATGAAACTTAGTAGGAAGACATCTTAGGAAATTTTTCACCAACTTCTTGTCTTTATAAGTTTTTCCTAGGATCAAGGCCTCGTGAGATAAAGCCCACAGTTTGCTGCTGAACTCAGCAATAGTTTCATCTTCTCCCATAGTCAAATTCTCGAATCTAGAAAGCCAGTAAGTCTATTCGAGTTCTTTTCACACTGCTTGTACCCTCAAATCCTACTTCGAGAATGTCCTATGCTTCTTTTGCACTTTTGCAGCCTTGAATTCTTTTGAACTGATTCGGTTGCAAAGAGTTGAATATCGTCAAAATGGCTTTATAGTTCCACTTAGCATATGACTTTTCTTTAACGGTCCACTATTTCCTTGGCTTTGGAACAAGATTACCCTGAGCATCCTTAATCATCGATGGTTCCCAACCTTCTTCCACAGCTAATCATGCATCTGAATCAATAACCTGAATGTACTGAGCCATTTGCATTTTCCAGTGTCCATAATTGTCCATATCCAGCTTAAGTGTTTTGGCGACAACTACCAGTTTTTGTTGTGAATTGTCCATCGTGTCCTCAAGATCCACCACCTGTAAACAGTAACAAACGTCGGCGTACCGCTCTAATACCAATTAAAATTGACAATTCGATAAACACAAAAGCAATTCAACTGAGTTTTACATTTTATTAGAAAGAATCTTTTCTACAAAAGACTAATTCCTGTTGGTTTTAATCTAGACCTAGAAAC
>OVAX01001494.1:0-43985 GCA_900406405.1 Lepidium africanum | reverse complement strand
ACTCGAAAAAGTTAGGGTTTTACAATTACATTGGGATATATATATATATATATATTGAGATATGGGCCACACAGCCCATAAATGACTGAAAGACCCAAAACCGAAAAAACGATTTTGAGATATGCGCCCCCAGACCCCCGCTCAGCGTGGAGAATCAAGGGATTCCTGGCAAATCAGTCTCCACAACTCAACATTAATTACATGAGTAATGACAATTGTAGTAGGAGGAGTACTGATCGTTTGAATAATATAACGCATGTGTTATATAATACAATAGTTTGAGCATTGTTCTTAGAATACTTTATAAATACATATTGGAATTCTCACATGGAGACTAACGTAGAAATTCTGGAATTATGGGAGAACCACAAACTCTTGCCTATTCTTTTTCATACGAAGATAGCGTAGCTCTCATGGGTGGTCATAGCAATATACATCTCATAATTATGAGGCCAAACACCCTTCAGAACGATATTGTGGTCATAATACCTTATGTAAGAAGCAGTGGAGGCCCATCCTGGAGGAGTTTTGGACAGAAATCTTGAGTATTTGCTAACATTCCATGAAATAGATGAGACGGATGCTAGAAGAATGATTGGAAGTTTTGTTAATTTTGTAAATGCTGTTGAAATGTCTGTGGCCAACGATAGAGGTAGAAGCTTTACAATTTTTGTCAAAGTCACGGACTACAATTTGCAGGGCAGAAGAAGAATAGACACTGATGTTCTCCTTCGAGTTCTGGAAACAACAAGGAGACAAGCTAGTCATGAAGACAGAGATGAGAGTTGTGCTATTTGCTTAGAAGCATTTCGCAGCGGAGATGATATCAACACTTTAGAGTGCAGCCATAGTTATCATCATGGATGTATAGCCACATGGTTGTATAGGAACCTAAATTGTCCTATATGTAGGTCTACGAATTTGTAATCCCATTTCATTGTTGTTTTGCTAGGAAATAGTAAGATGAAGTTATATTTGTTGTTACCTAGCTATTCAACTTTTCAATGAATGAGCCCCACCAAATCTTTGGGTAATGCATAATTCAATATATGATTATTCAGCACAACTTTCTATCTTTGAGGTCTGTTGAGTAGATCATATATATTTGGGAGAAACTCTTATAATCTCGGCCAAACTGAAATTGTCACTGATTAGACCAATTATCGTTTTTTCATTTCCTTAACAGTCAATCCTGTGAAACAAGATATATTAGAGGCAATAAGAATTGTGGCCTTAAAACTTGAATTTCGAGTGCATCATAATTAGATTTTTGACAGGTTTTCAATTTCATCCTTGTCATGACAAATATGTATGAAGTTTTTGCTGCATTGGAGGTGAAGTCTCGAAAACAGTTGTGTTCCTTATCAGAATCCCTGTGTTTTTTAAGTCTCGTAGATTAAGTAAACTCTTACTTTGGTTGCTTTCAGCTTCAAGAATGTGCAATTATACAGCTAATTATAGTATTGACACAATAAGAAGTAATAAAAACTACACAATTTCGTTTATTTATTTTATTACATTATCATATTCCATTTAGAGTTATATTCTATAAAAATTAAATAGTAAATATTTGATAGCCGACCTAGTCATTGAGTTTGTACAATGATTTTTCTTTTTACAGAAATTGTGTCATAGAAAACAGTATAATAATGTCATGTTGACAAAAGAAATATAATAATAATGTTTTATTTTAGTCTGTGTATAAAAAAAAGAGTCGTTTATTTTTTTGCTTTCCCAATCAGAGCTTATTGATGTCCGTACACACCCAACACACTTCTTCCTTCTCTCTAACGGTCATATTTCTCCGACAACTTACAAACGGTCACTAAACCTTTACTCATTCTCAACCGTTGGATTATTTACATCTAACGGTTCAGATACATTCATCTCCCTCGTGTACCTCTCACTCTGCCCAACTCCTAAAAAACAATTTACTGTAAAAAGAAAAGTTTCCAGCTTCAATTCTCGAAGAAACCAACAAGAAAACAAACCTCAAGTATGGTATTTGTAGTTGCTGTATTGTACCTTTAACCTGTAGAGAGTTAGTGAGAGAGAGAGAGACAACAAAAAGTGAGTGAGTGAGAGAGAGAGACAGAACAATCTTTTGATTCTGAGTTTGATCTTTGAGTGAATTTTCTGATCTGGGTTTTGTCTGAATTTGGGGATGTTTGAGGGATTTTGTTGACTTGGTAAACCAAAATGTCAAACCGGAATGGTGAACCGGGACTTTCGAGTCTGGTTATTCAGCAACTTCCAGATTGTTCTTCGTCTTCTTCAACATTAGTCTGTGTTCGTGATGATGTGAATTCGTTGGTCGTCATTATCATCTAAATGAGATTTTGTTTTCTATAAAGCTTTTTAAGGAATCCGATGATTGTTTTATGGTAGATTGATTTGACAAAGTTTTAGATTAGTTCGATTCTTTCATTCTTTATTGAATATATAAGATTTGTTCGTTCTTTTGGGTTGGGGATTTCATTCATTTCATTCTTCACTTTTCTCAAATTTGCATATTAATTCACAAAAACATTTCTTTTTTTGTTACTTTGATTTTAGTAATAAACAACGAAAAACAGCCTTTTGAATATATATTCATCGGATTCCATTTTTTTTAACATCAATTGTTTACATTTAGACATCTCTCACATTCTTTTAAGAATCATAAACAAAATTTGGGTTGGGTAGATTTTGTAGAGGATGTTGGCAGGTTGTTCAAGTTCTTCATTGTTGTCACCGACTCGAAGATTAAGGAGTGAAGCAGTAGCAGCAACATCAGCAACAGTATCAGCACATTTTCCCATGAACACACAGAGATTGGATTTACCATGTAGTAGTAGCTTTTCTCGCAAGGAAACTACATCGAATCGACCACTTGGGAGAAGCATTTCACTTGACAACAACAGCAACAACAACAACAGCAGCAAACCGATTGAGCGCAAAACCGGTGGTTGTTCACTAAAGCAGAACATTAAGCTTCCACCATTGGCAACAACTAGAGGAAATGGAGAAGGGTTTTCTTGGAACAACGACAACAACAACAGAGGGAAGAGTTTGAAGAGATTAGCTGAGGATGAGGGGTCTTGTTTGAGTAGAGCTAAGAAGACGAAATGTGAAAGTGAAGGAGGTTTTTGGTTTGAGCATTTCACTGGCCAGAATTCTTCTTCTCCTGCATTACCATTTTCATTAACATGTTCAGGTCATGATGATGAGGAAAAGGTTTGTTTTGTGCCTAGTGAAGTGATTTCTCAGCCTTTACCAAGTAATCCAAACTGGGTTGATTCGGTGATTACGGAGTTAGCTGGTTTGGGAGATAAGGACGTTGAGAGTAGCCGTCCTGTAGCGGTTAAGGAAGCTTCAGGATCATCAACAAGTGCATCATCAGAGAGTCATAGCTTACATCACAGAGTTACAGAACCTACAAATGGTTCAAGGAATCCTTACTCACACCGAGGCAGTACAGAGGAGAGGACCATCGAGAACATCAACAACAACAATCACAGGAACGCTTTGCAGAGGGATTTCGAGCTTGTCAATTTGCTTACAGGATGTTTAGAAGCCATCAGAACAAGGAACATAGCTGCAATCAACCATTTCATCACGAGAACCGGTGATCTTGCTTCTCCTAGAGGAAGAACACCAATGACTCGTCTCATAGCTTACTACATTGAAGCTTTGGCTTTACGAGTTGCACGTATGTGGCCTCATATCTTCCACATTGCACCGCCTCGTGAATTCGACAGAACTGTCGAGGATGAAGCAGGAAATGCATTGAGGTTCTTGAATCAAGTAACTCCAATTCCGAAGTTCATTCACTTCACAGCTAACGAGATGTTACTCAGAGCTTTTGAAGGGAAAGAGAGAGTTCACATTATCGATTTTGATATCAAGCAAGGTTTACAATGGCCTAGCTTCTTTCAAAGCTTAGCTTCTAGATCAAATCCACCACACCATGTAAGAATCACTGGAATCGGAGAATCAAAACTGGAGCTAAACGAAACTGGAGATCGTCTTCATGGATTTGCAGAGGCAATGAATCTTCAGTTTGAGTTTCATCCTGTAGTTGATAGACTTGAAGACGTAAGATTATGGATGCTTCATGTCAAAGAAGGTGAATCAGTAGCTGTAAACTGTGTTATGCAGATGCACAAGACTCTCTATGATGGATCAGGAGCAGCATTTAGAGACTTTCTGGGTTTAATCAGAAGCACAAACCCAATTGCTCTCGTTCTCGCTGAACAAGAAGCAGAACACAACTCTACACAACTCGAAGCTCGAGTTTGTAACTCACTCAAGTACTATTCAGCGATTTTTGATGCAATTCATACAAATCTTGCTACAGATAGCTTAATCAGAGTCAAAATTGAGGAGATGTTGTTTGGGAGAGAGATCAGGAACATTGTTGCTTGTGAAGGAAGTCATAGACAAGAGAGACACGTGAGTTTTCGTCATTGGAAGAGGATGTTGGAGCAATTAGGGTTTCAGAGTTTAGGAGTTTCGGACAGAGAGGTTTTACAGAGCAAGATGCTGCTTAGGATGTATGGTTCTGATAATGAGGAATTCTTCAATGTTGTGAGGAGCGGTGAAGATGACGGAGGTGCAGGAGGAGACGGCGGTGGAGTCACGTTACGGTGGTCGGAGCAGCCACTTTATACGATCTCAGCTTGGAATATCGGAGAAAGCTCGTCTTTTACTCAACGCAGTTAAGGTTTTAAGAGAAAAAAAAAGAAAAGAAAAATAATTATACATTTAGGGTTATTTAAGAAAAAGGGGAAATAGTTTTTTTTTTATTATTATTACAGAAAAATTGATAAATTGATTTTATTCTTTAATTCTTTTTCTTGGGGAGCTTTTTCTTAAAAAATTTAGGGATTAGAAGAAATCTTTTGTATTAGTTTGAATTCTTTTACATGTAATTGGGGGGTTTTTTAATATTTTCAATTCTTTTCTTTCTGTTTATCAATAAGAAAAATGAAAGTAATTTTATTTATTGCAAATCTAGAAAGTTTATGGACATGTTTTTTCAAGGAAATTTCATTTTGCACCTGTCATAAAAAAAAAATATTTCATTTTGCAACCATTGTTATAATGTAAATGTGATCTGGGCCTTGAATTTGATATGGGCCTTGAATGTAATTAACTCATATTTATTCGTTTAGTTATGAAATTAGAGGAATTAAGTATGTTTGAAACTTTGTGTATCATCTTGCAAATTATAAATGTCATGGCCAGATTGCAGTTTGCAATAATGATGTTTTTCTCTTTTTCAAAGAGAAGTCAAGTCATTTTTTCAGAAAATAAAAACTTGAAGTCAATTAGGAAACATCACTTATTTATTTAGTAATTATACTATAGGAAATATCCATCATAATAAAAAATTATTTAAAACAATGACTAAATCTATAAAGGAAAAGAGAGAAAAAGTACAACTTTTAATGTTATTTAAAAAGAAATCATTTTCATAGAACTAGTTTACATATAACAAATAACTCAATCAACATCATATTTAAGGAACTAGTTAATGCAATATAACTATAAAAAATGGTAGATTGTTGTAAGATGAATACAAATGTTTTCCGACTTTATTTTTCCAACTTGTAACTATAATGATTCGTAGAAAAAGTATCTCTGAAGTGGTTAAATATTCACTTTTCTAATTTTTTAAAAGAATTTACTCTATGGATCAAATATATGTTGATTTCATTGATGGAAAAAAAGAAAAAACTATAATGATTGTAATAATATGCCGTGAAAATTATGATTGTCAATAATCAATCACTTAGAAATCAATTTTATCAAAACGAAAAGAAAACAATCGCTTGACAACGATATATAATAACATCATAGACATATAGATAGACTTATAGTAACTTCAAAATCAATCATTATATACACATTTTTACTTAGAAATTGTTAATGTAGATATCAATCTAATTTGTAATTACCTCTAGTATCTTTTTATAAACTATTTTAAATTCAAAAACACACGAATGTACTTGGAGACAAGTAGTAATTTTAAAAATCAGTCACAGTTAACAGATTTTATTTAGAGTTTTTTTTTTCGTCATATTTAGAGTTTTGTTAAGAGTTGAGAAAGGTACAAATTTATTTTTATGATGAAAAGGTATTTTAAGAAGATAGTTTTATGTTATTTTAAGAAGAAAACAAAGGACAAGTTGCACGGAGTTTGTCTTCTATGTACTTCTTTCGCCGATAATGTCTTTATCATCTATTTAATATTTTATATTTGATTTATTTATTTTACAGTTGTTTTGATGTTTATCTTTTCTTTGTTCTAATTCTCAAATTTTGTCGTCTAAGCTTGAGTTTTATCGCCAATGTGTCACTCTCAATTCTCAAGATAGAAACAACAATGTTATTATAGAAAGAAAAAAAACAAAGCTTATTAACAAAAAAGAAAAAAGGAAAATCACGAGAATTGGATTTGTTTATTTTTCGGACAATTGATATTTGTATACGTAAAATTGATCAATTGGTTCATGAAAGGCTTAAGGAGAACCATACAATGAGGTTGGTCGGAAAGTAGCTCAGTATTGAGTGGTACTCACATTTCTATTTATATTGTGTGGCTGCTACAATATTCAATTAACCCCAAAAAATAAAACAAAAATGAAAAAACTCAAACCAATTGTTGATGAATAGATGCAAAGTAGAATCAAATTGTTTTCGTTATAAAATACATTAACTATGACTCAATACATATATTAATTAATGGAGATAGAGTTTTACGTGTTTGAAACTTTCGAATATATACGGGACCTGAGGAGACACTTATACCAAACTCATTGTCGTGCTGATTTTAAAATATGATATATATATATATATATATATCATTTCGTCAAAATATCCAACCCAAAACTAAGGATGAATTTATTTTATCAGGTTTTTAATTCGTAAATTCTTCAAAAATTGTATATGTTCATAATAATGTGTCGCAATACACCCGATTTTGTTCGTTACATTTATGTATGTGACTTGACCTAAGATATCAAGAATGAACCTCTGATTTGTTTAATTTCAATTTTTTACAAATATTTTTGCTTTCCAAAGCGGTCAAAGACGATAACTCTTAGTATATAAGCTTAGAGATTAACCGGTACAAGATACAATTACAATTAAAGACTCTACCCAAGTAAACCAGAATTTACTTAAACTAAAGTAATCCAGACCAAAATTACAAACAATTAAACATGACCACGACTAATGAAACAGAGACCTGCAACTTATGAAACATGACCTGCAACTTTACAAACAAACTCACATATGAGATAAAAAGGCAGCTCCAATTTCCTACTGCCAATATTCCCCCTCACGTTGGAGCATGTAGATTCGAAACGCCCAACTTGGAGAGTAAAAAATGAAATTGATCACGTCCAAGGGCCTTAGTCATTATATCAGCAAGCTGATCACGCGTACTAACATGTTGCAGACTGATGATACCATCTCGAACATCATGACAATCCGATTCAATATGCTTCGTTCTCTCGTGAAAAACTGGATTAGAAGCGATATGAATCGCAGCTTTACTGTCACAAAAGAAATGAGCAGGAGATGACACAGGAATTCCCAATTCAGTAAGTAAGCGGCGAAACCATTTAACCTCTCTTAGACCAGCAGCCATTGCTCTATACTCTGCCTTAACTGAGGAATGGGAAACTGTGTCCTGTTTCTTCGTCTTCCACGGGACCGGAGAGTGACCCAACATCACAACATAAGCACTTAAAGATCTCCTAGTAAGTGGATAGGAAGCCCAATCCGAATCACACCAAACTGTCAAATAGAGATCAGGATCAGACTTAATAAGAATTCTTGTACCTGGTGAACCTTTTAGATACCGCACCACTCTTAAAGTTGTAGTCCAATGAGCTTCTCTTGGATTCTGCATAAATTGTGACAGCACATGAACTGAATAGTTAAGGTTAGGTCTTGTGTTAGTCAAGTAAATCAAATGACCAATAAGGCGTATGTACTTGGTCGGATCCGAAAGCAATGGACCATCATCTTCAGCAAGTTTTTGATTCTGTTCAAGGGGAGTTTGAACCGGTTTTGAGCCTAAAAATCCGCTGTCAGCAATTATGTCAAGAGCGTATTTCCGCTGTAAGAGGAAAATCCCATGCTTGCTGCGACTCACTTCTAAACCCAGAAAATATTTCAACTTACCTAAGTCTTTCATGGAAAAGCAACTGCTTAGGTATTACTTGAATTTTTTGACAAAATATGTATCATTCCCAGTGATTAGAAGATCATCAACGTAGATCAATACCCTAATTTCTTTGCCATTCTTCGTATAAGAGAAGAAAGAATAGTCATCATACGACTGAGTAAAACCAAACTTAAGCAAGGAATCTGACAACTTCTTGAACCAGCACCGCGGAGCCTGCTTTAAACCTTAGAGAGACTTTCGAAGACAGCAGACTTTGTTTGGATGAGTATGACGAAATCCCGGTGGCAGCTTCATGTACACTTCCTCTTCTAAATCACCATGGAGAAAAACGTTATTTACATCTATTTGAAAAATATCCCAGCCACGAGCAGCTACTAAACAGAGAAGAGATCGAACTGTTGTCATCTTTACCACATGAGCAAAAGTTTCAGAATAGCCTTCCCCTTCAACCTGATTGTTGCCAAGAACCACTAGACGAGCTTTGTAGCGCTCCACCGTACCATCAACATTATATTTCATCTTGTAGACCCACTGAGATCCTAAAGCAACTCGATTAGGAGGAAGATCCACTATATCCCATGTGTGTTGAATTTCTAAGGCCACTATTTCCTTAGACATGGCGTTGTTCCATACTTTGATGCGAACAGCTTCACCAAAGTGTTTTGGTTCCACTGTCTCCGAAATCTTTGTCAAGTAACTTCTGTGTTTAGCTAAAAGTTTATCATCTGAAATAAAGCTTGTTAAAGGGTAAAGAGAAGTAGACGAACTTGTGTTATCGGATTGAGAAACAGAAGCAACAGGATCAGACTTGACAGAATACTGATAATAATCTTTTAATCTCACTGAAGGCTCTGGGATTCTTGTGGAACGACGAGTAGTACGAGGCTTCGTTCACTGAAGGATTTGTTACCTCCGGTTTGCTCATATTTCCATTAATGAAGCCAATCTTCCTCTTCGCTTGTAAAGCGTTGAGAAATTCGACAGACCATTCCCCGTAATTCTCTCCATTAAGAAGAATTGGTGAAATTAACGATCCAAGGTTATTGGAACTAGAAAGATTGTACGGCGACACCGTCATTTAACTCGGAACCACCTTGCCTTTAGCTGCTTGTACTGTACTCGCGTCGTCTCCCTCCGCCATTGAAACAAACGAGAAAGAAAGAAGATTAACGAAATCTTGAAGAAAAAATCCAGAAGCACCGCTCTGATACCATGTCAAAGACGATAACCCAGCTGAATTCTTTTCATTAATTGGTTAACTCCAAGTATATAAGCTTAGAGATTAACCGGTACAAGATACAATTACAATTAAAGACTCTACCCAAGTAAACCGGACCAAAATTACAAACACTTAAACATGACAACGACTAATGAAACAGAGACCTGCAACTTATGAATCTGGACCAACAACTTTACAAACAAACTCAGATATGAGATAAAAAGGCAGCTCCAATTTCCTACTACCAATAGAAGCAACAAAACGACAATAATTCCAGTTTGGTCTTATATCTTCGTTTTCCTTTTAAAATCTTTTTATCCAATGTTTTATCTATTCGTACAAAATATTTCAAATTTGAATAGAAAAAAAAATTTATTCATTAAATACATTTTTTGGTATAAGAAGATTCATCCCAATACCAAAGAAATTTAATTTTATATATATATATATATATATATAGAAAAAACTATTAATACAATATTTAGGAAAAATAGTTTGCTCACCTCCTTATAACTTTTCTGATATTCTTCACAAATTCTTATGGGTTGCAATCATCCTATTGAACACTATGGTCTAACAATATCCTAATAATACCATTTCAATTATTATTGTTTTCATATAGATTATTTAAAAACATACTCACATTCGTTTTCATGATTTATAGTTTGAAACAAAAAACAAAAAAAAAACTGTTTTGTTATTAGAATAATTATTATATTATTATGTAATTTACCAACAACATCGAGATAATTAGTCTGAAACAACATAAAGGTAAAAGAAAGATTTTTGGAAAGTATTGAATCTCATATAAGACTAATAGATTTCTCATCTTTGCACATCAAAAATTGGTCAATAAGTTGCATATATAAATATTAAAACAGTTTTTGAGAAGATCTAATATCATCAAGAAGTCAAAAGCTAAACACGGAAAGCTAAAACAGAGTTTTTGAGAAGATCTAATAGCATCAAAAAGCCAAGAGTTAAGCATTGAAAGCTAAAACAAATTTTTTGAGAAAATAAACACTAAACACTATTTCATCTTTGCATTTAGAAAACTTGATCAAGTAGCTGCATAGTATGAAAAAGAAATTAGTCTAATCATAAACAAAATAATAATTACAATAAGTATGTAATAAATACATATATATATTTACCTTTGGATACATATAAGATAGGATTGCAGAACACTATCCTTCAAGATAGAATTTTCTTAGAAATTATCCATATCTATCTACGTCCCAATTAGTTCACCATATGTTCAAGAACTTAAAGTAGTGAACTCCATTTTTGGTTCCAATTCTTGTGATTAATATGATATGACTACATAAGAACTATCCATATCTGCATCCTAGTTAGTTCACCATATGTTCAAAAACTTTTCAATTTTATTCGTGTTTTTGGTCCATAACATATCTCCTCCTAATGAATAAACTATAATTATATAAGAAAACTTTGAAATTATTAAATAGTATTTAAAAGATAATCATAAGAAATTATTAAATAGTTTTGATAATCACAGAGATTTTTATTTCAGCTACATGTCCTTTTTGCAAGAGTTTAATAACTTTTGTTTCCTTAATTCCATTTTCTTCAACAACAAACTCACCAATTTTGAAAGAAATTTTATCATAAAAGTTTGAAAAAATGAAAAAGTAAATAAACTAAACTTTAATCAACTTATTAAAGATTAAACTCAATTTGACATCATACAAAAATACAATTTACTTTTACTTTGAGACAGCTGAGTATTGTTGCTCTTATTTACATGATAATAAAATCACATGTCTTAGCAAATAGTTCTTTTGCCACAAATTAAGAAGTTTAAATGTGAGTAACCATCAATCATATCTTTTGTGAATGAAATACTGGTTTCAATTACGTTCTTAATTATATGTCTAGTCCAAAACATTTTAGTAAACAATAAAATTATCAATCTTGTATACAACAATGAAATCATAAATCTTGAACATTCTTTGCACAATGAAATTTATTTTCTTTCTAAAATTAGACTATTATCATTTAGCAACACTTTTTTGGTGATACGTTAGCAAACAAAAAGTTAAATAGAAAGTTTTTTTTTTAAAATATATCTAAGATACATAAATATTTGCATGTTCAAATTTGTATTTACAAATTATCAATATAACAAAATGCATTATTTACTCTTTGTCATATGTAATTTTGTTGTTGATTTCTTTTCTCACATTGCATATTTATTCTCTTTCTAAAACTAATATATCTTCATTCATAAAAGTCTATATTCCTTGGTAAATTTTCAAATTTTTACTTGAGATTTTCTTTCTATATTAGCAAAAAAAATGTTTTGCAGATAAATTCTAAAGTGTTCCACATTTTTATATGTTTTGATGAGATATCATCATCCTATTGAACATTATGATCTAACAATATTCCAATAATACCATTTCAAATTATTATTATTTCCATATAAATTAGTCAAAAAAATATGACTAACAGAAATATTTTTGATAAAATATTATGTAATATATGTACCAACAACATATATTATGTACCAACAATAATTATTATATTATGTAATATATGTACCAACAACACCGAAATAATTAATTTGAAACAGTAGAAGCTAAAATAAAGTTTTTTTGAATTATAATATTTTTGATATATGACTAACAGATTTCTCATCCTTGCATACCAAAGACTTGGTCAAAGAGCTACATAGTTTTTGTTAAAAATAAGTAAAATTATAAACAAAATAATATCACCGTAACTGTATAATAAACATATATCTAGATTTAGATGTGGATACATGTATGCTATGATTTGAGAAAGGTTTCTTTGTGGTTAAGCTTCCTTGCAAATTTCTCAAATCCATTATCACCCCTTTGTTTACCCAAGTGTTTGGGAATTAAAAATATTGGACTCTGTTTTTGGTCCCAATTCAATATATTTAAAAGTGTTAAATTTTATAAATTCATAGTTGTTGTCCTAAAAAAATTTTCTTTTAATATATGATTCAAATCAAACTTTCTTTAATATATATATATATATATATTTATATATATATATATATATCAAAATGTTTTTGTCAAATGTTTAAATATAAAATGTCTTTATTAGATTTCGGCTTCAATGTAATGGTATACTTTGTATAATAAATTTTAAGCTATGAATATGAGTATATTAAATGCATGAATAAGTGCATGCATTAGTAACAAACAGAAAATAGATATATGTAACCTTCAATATACAATGCAATATGCATTTTAGTAATTAGTAAACAAAATTTATATTGAGAAAAAGTACTATATCATAAGCCTGACTTTGTAGGATCAATTGATTATATTCTTTCTCTCGCTAGATCTTATTGTTGCATACGTGATACGACCTAACAACCTCAAAGAAACCTGTAAAATTGAATATTTCGATTTAAATATTATTTTTATATATAGTATAAAAATATAAGTTTATTTTGGGAGATACATAAGGTCCAATTCGCCTCGTATATTTGCGTCATTAGGTCGTATAGTTTAATGTTTTTTTGCTTTAATATCATCGAGCTTGTTTCTTTAATTATATGTTTTTTGTAGGTCTAGAAATATTATATTTGGAATAAGTTGGTTAAATTACTTTATAATATTGGTCGGTTAAAAGCGTAAAACATTATAGTATTTAATTGCACGCTTAGTACGTACGTGTAGCTTATCCAATTACTGAAAAAGACTGTATATTTTTAAAAATATGGAATCATATAATGTCAAGTATTGAAAAAATGCCCCGATAACACATCACTATATAAATAGTGGATTCCAATCCCCAATCACACTTGAACTATTTTAATTTCATATCGTTTAATTTCCTTTCGGTTTTAAAATATAATATTTGCATCATTGCATGGTCATGTTTGGTTGCTTATTCATTCCGTAACCTTTCGACCAAATATTTAGCATCGGATGTTTGTCAACTGATAACTAAATTTCCTTAATAACCAAAGTCACAATGGAGAGATATATAGAGCCGATTAGTAAAGACGGTAATTTTTAGTTTTTGCTGTAGGATTCTGGTTGTAAGTTTTTTGGCTATAGATTTTTTTGCTGTATGTTTTTTTATCGCTTTAGGAATTTATATTTGTAAAGTTCATAAAATTTTGGTTTTAAGTTTTTGGTTTTCTACAGCCAAAAATATTTTATAAATAAAAAATTAGTTTTCCAGAGAAGCCAAAAATAAATTTAAAGCATAATTAGTTCAATTTAAGTATTTTGAAAAGATTTTTACCCTCCACAGCAACCTGAATCATTACCAATCATACCCATAATCTTTTTTTTTGTCACTTGGAGATATATAGTCTATAAAATCAAAGTCACGAACAAATAACAACATCTGATTAAATCTTTGATATAGATTTATTCAATATATTTAATAATTGTATGGTTTTCTAGGTTAAAAATAACATTATATATTTATACCAAATTTTCTTAAGATATATATGTATATATAGAAAAAAAAATGTTATGCTTAAAT
This sequence comes from Lepidium africanum, assembly GCA_900406405.1. NCBI lineage: Eukaryota > Viridiplantae > Streptophyta > Magnoliopsida > Brassicales > Brassicaceae > Lepidium > Lepidium africanum. The sequence goes on along the minus strand of OVAX01001494.1, from coordinate 30,087 downwards.
CGTTAAATATCTATTTCTACAATTTTCTCAATTAGAATTTGGTTTTGAATAATTTGTATAACATGGTTTTAGTTATGAATCCGAGTGTATTAATGCATGAATAAGTAATAACAAAGAAAAATTATAAACATATAAATTAACTTCATTATACAATGCAATATGCATTTTAGTAGTCAGTAAACAAAACTTATATTGATAAAAAGTGATAAAACTATATCATAAGCTTGACTTCTTTTCAACCAAAAAAAAAAAGCTTGACTTCTTAGGATCAATTGATTATTTTCTTTCCCTCGGAAAATCTAACAACCTTATTAGAGTTATTACTCTGATTATTTTGGTTAGATTGGTTGTCTCTTATATTTGGTTTATTTTGGTTTAGTAACTATGTATATAAGACCAATTGTATTCTGTTTTTTCGATTATGTGAAATTTTATCTTCATTCTCTTTCTATTTTGTTCTTAAGCTGAGTATATTCTGTTACAATGGAGATTAATTTCACTAAACGTAATAAACCTTGAATAAACATGACAATAAATGAATAGTTCGATCTAAAATTAAAAAAAAAACAAGAATTTTACTATGTAAGAAAAAAAATAAAAAACAAAAGTTTATTATGGGAGATACATAAGGTCTAAATTCGCATATATTTGCGTCGACAAGAACAACTGTTACACAATCCACGTCTGCAACATGTGCGTTCACACGAGTCATGTTTTAAACTTCTCATATTTTAATACGTGGCTTAGCTAACCTACGCGTAATTAAGACCCCATTAGTAGTTATTTTTGTTGCTTTGAAAAATAAAAATCTTTGTAAAATATTTTAACTGAACTAACATTACAGAAAATTGAAGCTATTATAATAATTGTATTGTAACTAATAATATTTGTGACTACAATTTTGTTACAAAATTTATTTGTTACATTTTAAAAATATCAGTGTGACTTTATTTCGTAACAATTTGTGACAAAATTATTACTATATTTTTTCTGTTGTGACGTTTTTGTTACANTATTTTTTCTGTTGTGACGTTTTTGTTACAAATATATATTTGCAACGTTTGTATTGTAACTATTTACCAACCGTCACAAATTTATAAGAATATGTGACGAAATATGCATTATTGTAACGAAATATTATGTCTTAATACAATTTTTTTCTTGTAGTGCAATTATAAAAAAATAAATTAAAATATAATTAATTTAATTTATATTTATTACAAATATTTTTGCTTTTCAAAACAATAAAAATAATTGCCAATTGGAACCTAAATTTTGTGGTTGCTTTAGTTTCCATCGAGCATATATGTTCCAATGGTCTATTTATCATTAATTTATCCACTTGCCAAACAAGTATAGATAATTATTAATTATCACATTTTTTTTATGAGTGATCAGTGAAATGAGTTATGAAAAGAAATCCCAACCATGAACAGTAATTTGAACACGTATTTTTATTTTTCTTAAAACAGATTTGTTTATCAGTATTAGATTGAAAAGATCCAACCTATAACTCCACATCTTTCAAATTTCAAACAATTTTATGTAGGGTTAAGATGCTACTTGCTTAAATGATTTTCTTCATAAGATTATTTGAGCATATTAATTAGATTATTTTCAAAGTAGGTTAAAGAAGACAGCCATTTTTTAGAGGGCCCGGAGATTATAACCAAAAATAGAAAAAATATAAATGGCAAATGAAACCAACAAAGATGCCAGCTAATTGCACATTGTGTGACTTTTGTTGTTGTGTACTAACAATTAGTGTTTTTGATTGGATTCTTTACCCACCAATAAAAACACAATGACATCTAATGTGTTCTTACTTTCAATCCATAAATCATTTCGTAAACCTTATCATTGTACGACCATACATGCATTATTTTAGAATGTTCGAATAACTAACTTCATAAATTGCAAACGTTCACACGTTTTTTGTTATGTCTAATAGATTATACGTTTTCCAACAACTAAATCAATAATGTCCAATTTATAACTCAAACACTATAGTATATAATTACATAATTACCTAGAATCTAATTACGATGGAAAAAAACTATAAAATAAACATAAATATTATTATGGTTATATGTATCTCTATTGTATTTAGTGTTATATGTGAAGAACATGAAATCTCCCTTTAATATATTTTTATATATCATTCTCATAAGTCATAAACATATGACAATTCAATTCAAATTATGAGTAATTTATTAAATATTAACGTTATACCATATTACAATTGACAATTTATTTGGTTAATAATTAGATCGATAAATTTAAATATGTAACTCAAAATTTTTTTCTCAAATTTTAACATTACGCAAAATTACACTTGATTTAGAATTAAAGTCTGTTAAAAGAAAATGCGGGATAACTTCACGAATAATTTACATGACTTGTAGTTTTTCTTGTAATGCTTGGATCTCCTTTAACTTTTACATGCATTCTATCTACCATGAACAAATTTTATTCTAATAAAAGAGACCACTAGCCCTACCAAGCAAATACTTTAAAAAATTTTAGTATCCGTGATCCATTCTGTTAAAATTGGATATTTTATTTTACGATCTGCTTTGATTCAAAAAAATTTAGATATCCGGAAATTTGGATATCCGTTTTTTTCTTAATGATCCGCGGATAATCCACTATGATCAGTGTAAAATACTATATAACAAAACACATAAACACAATTCACTATTCTTAAACAAAAAATTTGAAACCTTTAGTCATACTCACACAAATCTACATCTTAATTATTATTGAAGCTACTCCAAAACAGAAATAATGGGACAAAGTTGAAGATGTGTCTTCTCTTTTCTCGTAACATTAGAGACAATACTACTCCCATGTAAGATCTAATCGAATATTTGTGTAACCATATTTATATTTACTTTTAAATAATCAATAAATGAATCTTTTTGGGCCCTTTTATTAACGATTATTTACCATAACATAAATATATAGTATATAATAAATTGTTTTTTCTTTAATATATGTATATACATAATTAAGAATTTAATATATTTTTATTACTAAACGAATCTGAGCGGATATCAGGTATTTTTGAAAAATGAAATTTGTGATTTGCTTCGTTTTTAGTGGATATTAGATTTTATTATTTGTTTTGCTCCAATATTTTACGGATATCTAAAATTTTCGGATCAAATTAAAGCAAATACTAGATCAAATTGGATCTTACAGATATTTTGTCCACCCCTAAAGACCACCATGAACAATTCTACCTACAATTAATACCATATACGTTTCGACAAATTTAGCATCAACTAATTTATATTGCTTAAAAATTAAACAAAAAATTTCAATCCTTAACCTACCAAAGTGCTTCCACTTTTTATTTGTTTACTAAATATATTTGACATACATAATTAAAGTAAATATTTTCAATATACAATATCAGTTGAAGTAAGGCTTAAATTGACTCAATATACGCGTTGACAGTCTATGAAATTATACGCGTTAGTCACTAACTTACCATATATCCTTTTTTGTTGTTTTTTATTTGATTCAATATAAATGTGTGACTCGATCTCATATTTATTATATTATATTCATGAGAATACATATGTCGAAATAGAAATACCAACACTTCTTGTCCACTAAGGGTGTTGCGATATTTTGTGTATAAAATTATACTTTTTTTAATGATTTTTTTGTTTGTCAAATACTTTTTATGATTTATAAAAACTGAATATATGAAAGAGTTAATAATTTTTCTATTGAAATACTTTTTCGCATTTCTATATATGGTAGAAAATATTAGTATATTTGTGTGTTACAAATAGAAGTTTGAGAAAAAAATTTAGATAATAAATATACTTTTATTTTTGTCACTATACCGATTTTATTTTTTTTCTTTTCACATACTCTATATTAATTAAGATAAAAAATGAAATAAAAATCTAAAAATATAATTGGATTATGTTGAAACAACTTGATTTGGTTGAATTCTTCGTATCGAGAAGTGTTAAATATCAAATTAAATAAATAGAAGGAAAATTAAATATTATATTATCAGAAAAAAATTATATCCTCTATTTTTAACAATATTAAAATGAAAATTCTAACAAAGTACCTCTAAGATATAGTTTATGGAAAAATCTATAAAGAAATAAAAATAATAATAACAATAATAATAATAATGATAATAAAACAAAGAAAAAAACACAAATGCTTAGTCATTTCATTATTTGGATTAATACGAATGGTTGTATGACTCGTCTTATCATATTATATCTAATTCATACAGCTCATGGATTACAATAATTTGAATGAAAGAAATCTAGAGTCAATAATTATAAAATTTAGGTCAAAGCAAAATTCAATAGCCAATAGCCAACAGATTATTTTCTTATTACAAGAGACAAATATACATTGTGGGTAGCAATAAAATTTCTACGATTTTTCACATATAATCTGCCAACCAAATTAATTAATTAAATAAATACTTATACTTAATTTAATTTAATTAGATACTGAAGTTGAAGTATATATATTACATATCTCCCTCTTGTTTGCGTCACCGTCCTAAAAAATCAGAAATCCTTTCACACTTTGTCTGTCACCACCAAACCCTTCCATTTTCCATTTCTTTGCTTTGTTTCTGAGTCACGCGAATTGTAAGAAGAACACAAATCGAAAATTTCGAAATTTCAGAAGATTTTGCTCTTCTCTTTGTTGAAGATCCTCGAAGAAAAAGTTCAGATTTAGGTTTTTAGGGTTTTGTAACCCCGTGGGATTGAATGGGTTCTGGATTCTCTCTATTTCACAAAAATCTGTCTTCTTGTTATGGAGATCGAGATCTATCGAAGCCTGGTTTAGGAGATTTACCGGAAAGTTGTGTGGCTACGATTCTAAATAATTTGGATCCAGTTGAGATCTGTAGATTTTCGAAGCTTAATAGAGCTTTTCATGGTGCTTCTTGGGCTGATTTCGTTTGGGAATCGAAACTTCCTCCAGATTATAAATTGATAATCGAGAAAATCATTGGTGGTTTCCCTGAAAATTTGCGTAAACGAGATATCTTCACTTTCCTCTCTCGGATTAATTCCTTCGATGATGGCAAAAAGGTTCGTCTCGTCGATTTGTTTTCCTTCAAAGAAGATTTAGGGTTTTAAACTAAAATTATCAAATTCAATTTTGTATTCATGTTTTGTGCAGAAAGCTTGGGTAGATAAGCGAACAGGTGGACTCTGTTTATGTGTATCGGCGAAGGGATTATCGATAACTGGAGTTGATGATCGGAGATATTGGAGTCATATTCCAACTGATGAATCTCGGTGAGATTTTGTTTCACTCTTATGAATGTTTTTGTTTCATTAGACCGAATGATTAATCTCATAATCCTTCATTGTGTTAGGTGTAGTTGATTTGATTCCTTGCATCAATTCTTCAATGATATAGTGGTTTTTAGTATATCTTGTTCTTAATTTGTCTCTGTTGATTTGTGTATTCAAAGTTTTCAGTTGAAGTTTGGTGTTTGTAGTGTATGTTCAAATTATGTTTTACTCTGTATGCTTGTTTTGTTTGATTCGTTGTTAAATATTATGAATGGTGTTTACTGTGATTGAAAAACGACACATTGATGATTGAATTAAGGTTGTAACCGATACGAATCTTAACTTTTAAGTGATATTTCTTGTTACTTTGATTCCTCATTTGATAAGATCATCTCTTGTTCTTATTTTGTCTCTGTTTTGTAGTTTATGTTCAAAGGTCTTATGTCTTACTCTGTCTTCTTGTTTGTTTAGTTGTTACATATTGTGAATGATGTTTGGTGTGATCGAAGAATGATACATTGATGATTGAATTTAGGTTGTAATCGATACAAAGGTTAACTTTTAAGTGATGTTTTATGGTACTTTGATTCATCATATGATAAGATCATTCGCTTGTTGTTTCTGCAGATTTTCTTCAGTAGCATATGTTCAACAAATCTGGTGGTTTCAAGTCGAAGGAGAACTCGATTTCCCGTTTCCAGCAGGAACTTACAGTGTCTTCTTCCGGCTTCAATTAGGCAAACCGGACAAGCGATTTGGCTGGAGGGTTTGTAATACAGATCAAGTTCATGGTTGGAACATTAAACCAGTTCGGTTTCAGCTCGAGACTGAAGATGGTCAACATTCTTCATCTCAATGTATGTTAACTGAAGCAGGAAACTGGAGTTATTACCATGCTGGAGACTTTGTGGTTAAGAATTCGAAAAGTACTTCCACAAAAATTAAGTTCTCTATGACTCAGATTGATTGTACACATACCAAAGGTGGATTGTGTGTAGATTCTGTAGTTGTGTATCCAAGCTCGTGTAAGGACCGGTTGAAGCGGATTTAAGTTGTAAACCAGAGTTTGGTTTAGTTTTTAGAGGTTTAAAGCTGGTTTTTTATATGTTGGTTTTGAAACCTTTTTGTAGAATCTTTGTGTATAGAGAAAAAAGAAAGGTATTTAGTGTTTTGTAATTGACTTTGTAAGAAGTTTAACGCAACGGTTTGTGCAAACCAGAGTGATTTAATTGAAGCTCTTTCATTATTAGTCTGAGACTTTTTGGCTGCTCAATTCATTTAGTAAAACACTAATCCCGACCCACACTTAGAACCGGACCCTAAACTGAATCGAGTTAGTTTAGGATTTTAAATGGGTATGAAAAATTGTAAATCGGAACTGATCTGAACCCGAGAAGGTCGGATCTTAAATGGGTATGAAAATTATAAATTCGAAGTGATCTGAACTCGAGATGGTCTAAGCAGAATAATAAACAATTTTAAAACAGGTATTAAAATATCATACGCGAAATACCCGAAGGTAAGAACCCGAAATCTAGCCAAATACCCGAATGAGCAATTAGTGCCTTTGTAAGAAATAATTAGATTTACTTTTCGGTTAATTATAATATTATTTTATGTTATTTTATTATAATTTTTTTTAAGAAATAATCTTGTTGCAAGCACTTATAAGAAAGGTGCGTTCTCTGATTTCAAAGCATAGAAAAGATATTGATCGAAATTCTCCAATAAAGATATAAATTTATAACAGTGGAGCCAATAAATCCACCAAATCTTTATAAAAAAACCATCAAATTTCTTAAATTCGATTCTTGCTAACCATCATTTCACTTCTAACTATAGACTTCGATTGGAAACGAAGAAAGAAAAGAAGTGAAATGTGACGTCTAAATTAGGAAAAATATAACAAATTAGAGTAATAGAATTTTAACTTGTACTAATCATTTATTTATATAAAGCGTTCTCCAAATATTTTGTCTTTTCACTGTTTCACAAGTTCGTTTTGAAGGTTTGTGATGATATTTTTATATCAGAAAATCATTTTATATAATGAGAATGAGATTAAAGACTCAAATACTCATAAATGCTACATTATACGAATCAGGAGTCTTTAGCTTTGGTCAATGCTTTTGCCTCGAAATACTCAATCATCTGATCATACATCTCATTGATTCCATATTCGAATTGAAATCCTTCATTGATGAGTTTCTCCGAAGATAGAGTCAATTTTGGAGTCAACAAGCAGTCTTCGAATCTGCCAAGTCGCACAAAGAACTTTACATAACAAAATTCACGAGTTTAGCCATTAAGATTTGCAATTTCTATGGAATATAAATGCTTACTCTGACAACACATTGTACTTAGGATATCTCTGTCTGAGAATCTCCGAAAGCTTTGGAACACTTGTGTTGTAAGCACAGCAAATGTAGCGACCAGAAGCAGTTTCTTTCTTCGCAAGAAACAAATGAGCACGAGCTAAATCATCCACTTGAATGAACGAGATCGATCCAGATAGCTTCTGCATTTCCTTAAGGCCAATCACATCCATTTCTTTTCCTAACAACATAACCAATCATTTTGATTTCTTATCATGAAAACAAAAATGAGTAAACAGAAAATTCGTGTTTACCAGTGATTAAAGACATTGAAAGAAATACACTGCTTGGAGGATCAGAGAGGAGAGAATTTCCGTTTATGACTGTTGGAATCACGGTAACGAGATCAATCTTATTCTCTTTTGCAAACTCGTAAGCTTTCTTTTCTGCTAATGTCTTCGAAATTAGATAACCCTAGAAGAAGAAGAAGAAAACAAAGAGGTGTAAGTAAACTGGTTTGTGTAATTAAAAGTCTAGCTTGTGTAGCAAGAAATAATATTTACCCAACCAAAGGGCTTCCTGCTTTTGAGAAAGTCAATGTCAGTCCAATTTTCTTCGTTCATCACAAGTCCAGGTCCAGAGAGATTGTTGATGCAAACCGCACCAGCTGAAGATGTGTAGATCACACGCTTGATCGATTTCGATTTTAAGCAAGATTTCAACACATTGATCACTCCTTGTATCGCAGGCTTGATCACGTCTTTCTGTTATTTGAAACATTAACAAGAAAAGCTGAAAATGTTTCTGATAAGAGTAAAAAAAATAAATGTCTGCAGAATTTGTTTAAACAAACCTCTGGATCTTCAGATGTAAAGTTGATTGGCGTTGCGACATGGAAGATATATTCACATCCTAAGAATGAAGAATCGAAACTTCCTTCATCTGTAAGATCTGCCTTGAATATCTTAAGGTCTCCGAGCTCTTGAAGTGGCCTAAGGTGAGCTGTTTTCTTCTCATTTTCTACAATTTCAGAACCAAGATTAAAAAAGCCAGAAAAACATTCAAAATGCTTTATAAGAAAAGTGAAGAAGAAGAAGAAGAAGAAAGTGAAGAAACCTGGATCTCTAACTGTGGTGTTAACTTTGTAGCCATTTTGAAGCAAATGCTTGATGAGAACAGAGCCTAAGTTTCCTGTGCCACCAATGACACAAGCCTTCTTGATTCTGGAGGAAATAAGAGTCTGATCCATGATTGTTTTCTGGTTTTGTTGTTATGAGTTTAGGGTATTGATACTTTTATATAGAAAGTAAGAATAAGCCTTTGATCATTTGGTACAACCACAGATCAATAAACGCTTGTTGAAAATGAGCATGTAATATTTGAAGTAACAACTTGCCTTCACCTACGATTCACAAAAAGACTTCATACTTTATTGACTTGCTGATTTGTTATCAACTACCAATTTGTCTCACCACCACGTTTTGCTTTCTTTGCAAAGAGAACGTAATTAAAGCTAAAATATATTAGATAACCGGTTGAAGGAGAAGATTCAAGATAACTGGTGTTGATGCTCAAATTTGTTTTATTGAAATTGAACTGATTACAACAAAGAGAAAGAGTTTAAAAGTACAGAGCAGGTTGATTTAGTTGAGTTCAGATGGCCCTTCGAGCTTGCTCTTCTTTTATTGTCGCTTAGCCCGTCAATCACGTTTAATCGAATCAATCGCATTCAATGTTGATGAGCTCGTCATTCCCTTTATTGACCCTGTAAATCTAGCCGTGATTGACCTCGTATCAATTATGCTGATTACGCAGGATTCACTTTCCTTATATGTCGAGCTGGTTTTGAACCGGGTTTTGATATTGAGCTTTCTCTTAATGGGCTGGACTCATTTTGGGTATCATTGGTTTTTGGAGAACCAACATTGAACCGGCTAATATTATTTGGTTTGAGTTAAAGACAGTTTTGATTATAATGTAACGATTCCTCAAAAGCAGAGATTTCTAAAAGCTAAGAGGAGATTCATTTGAATCCACATTTCTTAAAGCAAAATTCGTGAGAAGATGAGGAGATTTGTTCAATGAAATGGTCAAGTCTCGTCCCTTTCCTTCAATTATTGAGTTCAGTAAATTGTTGAGTACAATTGCAAAGATGAAGAACTTTGATGTTGTGATCTCTCTGGGCGAACAACTGCAAAAGTTGGGGTTTTCACATGAACTAAGTATTGATGTTTTGTCTATATTAGTCCTTACGTCAAAAGTAGTTGTTTGTGAGTTGCGTATCTAGAATTTACTTCTCAGTGCAGTCATGTAATTAAATAGATAGGTGAATATTGTGTAGAATCCGGTTTGAGTCTCATGAACCAAATTAGTTTATACTGGTTTTCGTAACATTTCCTAAAGCCAGACTTTTAAATTTGATTAGGTTAATTATTATCATTTTTAAACATCTTCAAGTACAATAGTATGATTTAAGGACATTTGAATCCATCTCCTTTAAACATTTTGCTAAACCGGGTAGAACCAATAAATAAAACCCGGTACAAATACTCTCTCTGTCTCTCTCGTAAGAATCATGAATAAGCTATGACGTTTTCCTATTTAGGGATTGCTGAATTTTACATAACTCAATCGTTGAAGCCTAATCGAGAAAATCAAAATGAGAAATTTTGAGAGTGCGTCGATGGCGAAGAGATTTGTTCATCTGAGTCTTCTTTCTCAAGATTCAAGATAACCGGAATTTTGAAAACCGACATTAAACCGGCTGAATCTTATTTGGTTTGACTTAAAGACAGTTTGGTTAAAACTTACTAAAATGTAATGATTTCCTCAAAAACAGAGATTTCTAAGGGGATAAGAGGAGATTCATTTGAATCCATTTTTCTGAGGCATAAATCGTAAGAAGATGAGGAGATTTGTTACTACTATGGCTAAGAAATTTCTGCATCGATTTCTCTGAGAGATATTGAGAAATCGTGATTTAAGCTTAGATAGTGCTCTTGGTTTGTTCAGTGACATGGTCAAGTCTCGTCCCTTTCCTTCCATTATTGAGTTCAGTAAATTGTTGAGTGACATTGCTAAGATGAAGAAGTATGATGTTGTGATCTCTCTGGGTGAACAGATGCAAAAGTTGGGAATTCACATGATCTCTATACTTACAATATTTTCAGAAATTGTTTCTGCCACTCGTCTAAACTCCCTCTTGCTTTAGCTATTGTTGGGAAGATAATGAAACTTGGTTATAAACCTAGCATTGTCACGTTTTCTACCCTTCTCAATGGCTTACGTCACGGTAAGAAAATCTCTGATGCAGCAGCTATGCTTGATCAACTGGTGCAAATGGGATATATATAAACCGAATATAGTGACATTTACAACTTTAGTCCATGGACTTTTTCTCCACGATGAAGTCTCAAAAGCAGTGGCTTTACTTGACAGAATGGTTTTGAATGGTCGTCAACCAAATCTGATTACTTATGGTGTCGTTGTTAATGGAGTATGTAGGATAGCTGATACTGATTTGGCTTTGAATCTGCTCAAGAAGATGGAGGAAAGAAAAATAAAGGCTGATGTTGTGATCTACAATACAATCATTGGTGGGCTTTGCTAATATAGACATGTAGATGATGCTCTCAACCTATTCAATGAAATGGAGAATAAAGGAGTTAGACCAAATGTTTTTACCTACAGCTCCATCATAAGTTGTCTTTGCAATTATGGACGATGGAGTGATGCCTCTCGATTGTTGAGTGATATGATTGAGAGGAATATTACTTCTGACGTAGTAACTTTCAGTGCATTAATCAATGCATTTGTGAAAGAAGGGAAGCTTTTGGAGGCTGAAAAATTGTATGAGGAGATGATTAAAAGGTCTATAGATCCTAATTCCGTCACTTACAATTCATTGATCATTGGATTTTGTATGCATGATAGCCTAGACAAGGCGAAGCAGATGTTTGACTTCATGATTAGCAAAAGTTGTTTTCCAAACGTAGTGACATATAGTACGCTTATTAATGGATTTTGCAAGCGCAGAAAGGTAGAGGATGGTCTTGTACTCTTCCATGAGATGACTCAAAGAGAACTGGCTGGAGACACAATCACATACACTACTCTTATCCAAGGACTATTTCAAACAGGTATTGTTGATATGGCCCAAGAGGTTTTCAAACGGATGGTTTCTGATGGTGTTCGTCCCATTATCATGACATTCTGTATTTTGTTAGATGGACTTTGTAATAATGGGAAGCTAGAGAAAGCATTAGTCATATTTGAGGATTTGCAAAAGAGTGAAATGGAACTAGACATTTGCACATATAATATTATGATTGATGGTTTATGCAAGGCCGGAAGGCTAGAAGATGACTATGAATTATTTTGTAGCCTAAGCCTGAAAGGAGTGAAGCCTGATGTTGCCTTATTCAGAAGAATGAATGTAGATGGGATTCTCCCAGATCAAGGTACATCTAATATGTTGATAAGAGTATATCTTAAAGATGGTGACGAAACAATATCAACTGAACTCATTAGAGAAATGAGGAGTTGTGAGTTCTCTGGAGATGCTTGAATATTGAATTCCATATTCAAGAATACATGATTAAGTTTTGGACCGGGAATTTCTTGGATCTTCTAAATAAAAGAAGACTTTCTAAGTTTGAAAATGCGACAAGCTTGGTGATTGATATGTTGGATGATGGAAGATTGGACAAAAGCTTTCTAGATATGCTTTCTTAAACAGTGTTACTTCTCCCTTCAAAGCATACGTGATTTGCCTATATATATTAGTGAGTACTTGTCAAATAAATGACATGGCTTTGATATCTCATTCTTGGTTCTGTTTTTGGTACACAATGTTTCTAGGTACATTTGTGTTTTGTATTGTTCCTTAACTTATAACCTGCAATCACCTATACGAAAGGTGCATTCTTTGATCTCTAAGCATACATGTGAAGAGATCTCCATGAAAGAGAGTAATTGGTACCAAAGTTTCTCTATAACAAAGTATCATGACATACTGTATAAAGAGATCTCCATGACAAAAAAGGAAATTGCTGGTCCAAAAGTACAAGGCTCGAAGGAGATTTATTTGGGCTGAGGGTTTAATAACATATTCTTTAGATACATTTAATTTAAATAACAAGTTTTACATTTGAGTAATTGTTTTTTTTTCTTTTTACCATTAGATTTTGAATTTAAAAATATAGATTTAGAGGATGTATTGAAAATAGAAGTTTTAAGGATTTAGATTTTGATAGATTTGGAGAGACTTTAAAAGATTCTTAGGATATTTGGTATGATTTTAGTTGATTTTTTTAGTTTGATAAAAAACAAATATTTTGGTGATTTTAGGATAATTAGATACTTTTAAATAACAAATTTTAAGTTTAAGTAATTGGTTTCTTTTTTTGTGTCGACCCTTAGATTTTGAATTTAGAAATGTAGATTTAACTTATCTAAATATATATCCGCACTTGCTTGTGCTACAAGCAAAGAAAAAAAAGTCTATAAAACTAAAATTGGTTTAGAACATAAACAGAGTTGATTGGGATTTTGAGAGGATCTCTCGACAACCACCTAAAGTGTTGATACGTTATTTCTTCGTAAATTGCAGCGAAATTGGACGAATCATATCTTATCTGCAAAGGAAACTTCGGCAAAGTGTTTCGCTGCAATTTACGAAGAACTAAGGTATCAACACTTTTTCTTTAAAGTCTTGGTCCTTTCTGGTTTTAAAGTTCAAGGTTGTTGCTTCAAAGGTTCAAGATATATATATGACCTAATGGTGAAATTGAGTTGGAGACAGAGGTTACAACGTTAAACGCAGCTAATCACCTTAATGTGATTAAACTTGTCGGCAAATATGACAAAGACGATCACCGAGCCATAGTCGTCGAATTCATGGTTAGAAGCTCTCTCGACAACCACCTAATCGTAAGCAAAATCCCAATTATCTCTACTTTTGTTCTTAACCAATTCCAGTTTTATTAACTTTTTCTTTTCTTGAGCACATGACGAAGAAGGTGTTATTTTATTTTCTATAATTTGGTAATAGGCAGCTTTTGAGGTTTGTTTGTAGATAGGTCTATCTTCTTTTGGATTAAGCATAGGTTTGTTTGTAGGTGCACGTGGCTCTATCTTGTGTTTGGATGAATCGTATCTTTGGGTCAATCTTATTTTTCTTGAACAAAGTATTTATTTATTCTTTTCTATAATACATCACTCAAGTTTTTTAGATCTTTGGTTTAGAACAAAAAATGAGTTGATTGGGATTTTTGCTTAAGAAAAGAAAAAGTCGAGAGGGCCTCTAGGTATGAAACTCGGCGACTATGGCTCGGTGATGTCTTCGTCAATCTTGTCGACAAGTTTAATTACATTTGGATGATTAGCTGCGTTTAACGATGTAACCTCTGCCTCTAACTAAACTACACCACTTAGGTTACATATATCTTGAATCTTTAAGGGAACAGATTACACCATTAAACGCAGCTAATCATCCAAATGTAATTAAACTTGTCGAAAAGATTGACGAAGACATCACCGAGCCATAGTCGCCGAGTTTCATGCCTAAAGGCTCTCTCGACAACCACCTAAATCGTAGCAAAATCCCAATCAACTTTTGTTTTTGTTCTTAACCAATTCCAGTTTTATCGACGTTTTCTTTTCTTGTAGCAGAAGCAAGTAAAAGTCTGCAACCTCGGGTCTTGGATTGGGCAACGAGGATGAAAATTGCAGAGGGTATAGCCGAAGGTATGGTACATCTCATGTAATCTCAAACATGACTAAGAAGGTGTTATTTCATTTTCTATAATTTAGTAATAGGCAGCTTTTGAGGTTTGTTTGTAGATAGGTCTATCCTGTTTTGGATTAAGCGTAGATCTATCTTGTGTTTGGATTAATCGTATGTTTGTCTGTACAATATGGGTCGATCTTGTTTTTCTTGAACTAAGATAATTTACCTAAATTAAAATAATTGAATAAGTATCCTAATTAGTATAATACACAAGTTAGTAACCACCTCACTTCTGCTGTAAAATTGTGACACGTGTTGTTGGACCGAAAAAAATAGGTTTCCGAAAATTTCGTTTGCTTTACATAATATACGTTTCTTATTCTCTTTATTATTTTCATTCAACAAAAAGCGAAAGAAAAAAAAGAATGTTCGAACTAAACTCTGCAGAGATGACCAAAATTGTTCTGGGATTTGAAGATTCCGGGCAATTATACTTGTGGTGAATCATTTATTTTAACTTCTGCTGTTACTACAACTCATAGAAGATATATCCGTAGAAAGAAAAGAGATGAATTGTAGAAATCGATAAGATTTTGTTAACCATCTCTTTTTCGTCCTCTCACATGGATTGTTAACAGACATGGGAGATCAATCGGGAATGAGAAGGTAGCTCATACAGTGGCTCTACAGCGGATTACATAAACAAATCAAAGAAGGGAAATATCGACGGTGGCTCAACGACGGCTTATCATGTTTCCACCATCGTCTATGTTATTACAGGTAATGGGCTAGATTTGTTTTAAGCCCAATATTTTCTATATATTGTCAAAACAGCCCAATTTCGGTCCATTAACCCAAATTGTTAAAAAAAATAATATTTATAGTAATTGTTCCACTAATCCAACGTTTTAGTTAACCCATGTCTCCACTATAGTTTACGCTTCTTCTTCAACCATCTCTCTGTTACAGTTTCAATTAAAATCGCTCATAATCATTTTTTTTTCTACTTTTACTTATCAGTCTTTCATCATGCCTCTTCCTTTTACACCAGTTTCAGAGATATATCCAGCTATAGATCTCTGTAAAATCAAAGTTCGGATAGCTCGTTGCTGGGGTTTTCTGAGAAAAGACAAACCTGATGAATTTTCAGCGATGGATCTTCTTCTGGTTGATGAAAAGGTAATGTATTGTTTTTTCTTCATAATCGTGTTTCAAATATAATTTCCAATCTCTTTGACAACGAATTATAATGTTCCATGTATTCAAATTTGTTTAAGGGAGGTCGGATTCAAGCTTCTGTGAAGGGAAAACTAATTCAGAGATTTCAAAACTAATTGAAGGAATGTGATTGTTGTGTTGTGATGAATTTCGAATTACACTCAAATGTAGGAAATTTCAGAAGTTGCTCCCATCCTTACAAGATTAATTTCTCATTCAACTCTTTTGTTAAATCCTGACCAAACTTGGAGATGTCTTACAACTTCTGTCATTTTCCCGAGATATTGGGAAGGAAGAACGATGATACCATATTCATAGGTTCGTTTGCTTAACTTTTATATAATTACGCTTACACATATCAAAGTTCATTTTATATTTACAATTTAACATTTTTTTATTAAATCTGCAGACATTATTGGTAAAATTACTGGGATGAATGACTTAAAGAATATAAATACATATGCTGAAGGTCCAACTAAAATTCTCAACCTTCAGATTACTGACCTTGGGTAAGAATTTAACGTAATTCAATTTTCTTGATCTGGAGTTAATTGATAACTACTGTTTTTTCATTGTGTTTACAGAGATTCAACGATTGATGTTGCTCTGTGGGGAAAAATAATAGAAGATATGCACGGTGAGATAAAAAAGCAACCACCTGGTCCAATCATTTTTCTTGGAAGCTTACTGAAGACTTCGCTATATCAGGGTAAATTTATCCAAACTATTAAATCTACAACATTTTATGTACATTTTTACTAGCCAATCATAAATGTAAATCACAACAATTTACTTCAAACACGTTGTTGTAAACATATCTAACAACATATTTTTTTTATTTTTATTTTTAGGGAAAGGAACTGTTCAAAACTCTAAATTTACAACCAAAATCTATATAAATGCATCACAACCAGAGATTCTGCAGTTCCGAGAAGGGTAATTAAAATTTGCTACTATAATTTGAGCTTTTGCTTTCTTCTTCTTTTGAACATAACATCATATTTTTTTCTTATAGATTGAGAATCGACGAATGTAATGGTGAGACACCTATATCTGCTATTGAATCTTCCTTTTCGATGAGCATAACTAAAGATGTGTTTTCATTGGCCAATAAAAAGATGATTGCCAAACTCATGGACATTAATGAGGTTTAAATTGATTTACATAGTTTTAAACTCCAATGGTCATAAATCGTTGTTGGTTTAATTTTTTATTCTTATATGTAGGACTTGATCTGCAATTTACTTGCATCATTTAGTTCTATTGATGAGAAGGACTAGTATTACATTGGCTGCACAATATGCTTTACATTCAGGCCTGACACTGAAGCAATAGAGACAGATAAGTTTTCTTGTGCTAAATGCAGCAAAAAGATAACAACCACACGACCCAGGTTTTCCACTTACTCTAAATCTCACATGTTTAATTTATTTATTTACAAAATATCTCTTTCTATTTTAATAGTTTCTATTTTTCCAGATTTAAGGTACATGTTAGTGGTAGTGGTACGTTTATTTTGTTCGATGATGTTGTTATTCTGCTCATTAATAAGTCGGCGTATGAATTGCTTGAGCAGCAAGCAAAGGTGAATACACCTTTTACACTATTTTAATCAATATTCCCTATTATCCTATACTTTTTTTAATTTTAACACGATTACATTTGTTTATGTATTCTAAATTGTAGTTTGAGCAATTGGGTGAAATGCCTCAAGAGCTCCTGGATCTGATTGGTCGCTGTTATGTTTTGAAGGTCATGCTCAAGGGTGCATCAAAATATCAACGATCTTCTACATACAAAGTCATAAGCCTTTCTGATGTTCCGGATGTTATTGAAAGTTTCTCTGAAAGTGGTTCCAATTGTGTAAGTGAAACACTTATAAAGTATATTCTTAATTTGTTTACTTTGTTTTATTGATTGCGAATTATTAACAAATTTTATGTGATGATATCAGAAAGCTATTGAACATGATACACTCACTCTGTCTGGAATTTCTGTTGGAACATCTGTTCAGGTAAATTTTCTAATTTCTCCGCCTTACTTCATGACAAGTTGATTGTAAATATTTTGTTTGATAAACCAAGGTGTATTTGCAGGTTGATAATATGTCTTCCGACACTCTTAACATTGAGAACAATGTGTCTTCGGAATCAATAACAACACCAAGGACAAAAAGAGCTTTACCAAATACTAATGAGGGTGATATCCAACAATCGTGTACAAAACCTAGGCTACAATCATCAAAAGTTGTTGTCAAAAAAAAAACACCAAAGCTTACATGAAAAAAGGAAAACAGAGTGATTGAATGATCCAATGTCTTACTATTTACTTTATTTTCATTTGTACGTATCTTAGTATTTATGTTTCAAGATTAGATATTTGCACTTTCTCAATTCAATTCAATTTTTCCAGATATATTAGCTTTTTATTTATTTTAAGTTATATGATTTGTGTCTACACTTTGTCCACTTGAAATTAATGCTATATTCACTTACGCTATAACTTTGACAATATTTGTAATAAGCATTACAAAACTCAAACAGTACATTAGAATTGTATCATTTGGAACCAAAATTATTTTAAAAATCAATTCAATGAGCAAAACAAATAATGGTTGATTTATGATTCAATGTCATATGCAATTTGTGAGCCCTATTATATATCAACGTTAAAGTAATCAACATTCAGTTTTTTTTGTAAATGTACGGTTATTGGTGTAAGTTTATTCCCATTAAGTAGTAATTTTCAAAAGGAACATAAAATAGAAGTCTGCTTTTAACTATAATTATCGAAATAATTAGAAAGACAATACACAGTTATTTTGGATTCAACTGCACACCATATGTTCCTACTTCTTCACTTTCATTAGGTAGGTTCTCTCCTCCATTGTTATCCAGTTCGTCTTCTTCAGAATCTGGTAAACTTCAAACCTTTCCAATAATAGATTGCTCACACTGGATTCGATCAATGTTAAGCTAAATAACAAGATCATCAATTGCAGCTTTATAATGGAAAACTCAACTACAAAACAGAGAAGGTTTGAAAGGATGGAAACTCTATCACAGAAAAAAAAAAAAAAGGAACTCGTAGAAACTAAGGTTTACTAATTACAGAACCAGTAAGGTTATATCTTTGTATTCATATTGCTATTTTTCAATATCTGTTTTCATTAATTACAGAGAATAAGTATCCTCTTATTGAAGACGAGTCAGAATCACCTTCCATGCCAAATACAGATTCGCCTAATATCCAGAGTGATATAACAAACGGTACCATAAAATCAATCCCTCTTAGATGTTATCCTAAGGTTTCTTTTTTTTACCATAGTGCTTTTTGTTTATGCAGATTATGAATCTCCAAGAATAAAACGAATGTGTGTAATCAAGGAGAAGAAAAAACAGAGAATAAATGAAGAATCATGTAAGATACTAAAAACAATATGAAAACGTACCTCATACTTTTCACCACCTTAAAGGTGTAAATCATACTTTTTCTCATCAGCTTATACTCCAAGCACGTACTCGGAAAATATGTATGATCACACAAACCAAACCCAGGGTTGCTCTAGGATTTCACAAACTGAAACACCAACGAGTGAAAAATAGAAAGCTTCAGTTAAAGGTACTTAGCTTACATCGTTAAAGTAAGTTATATGTCAGATTAAAAAACCAAAACCATAATGTTCTTTACTGCTCTTTACAAAAAAGGTATCACCATCATCAGATCCTCATATGTCACAATATAATCCTGAAGGTAACCTCAAGATAGTACTTTAAATCATGTCAATAAGCTAACTTTAAAGTGGAGTATTAAGTTGATGTTTACCCTGCGTAACAGAATACAATGACGACGGTGATCCAACATATAGCTGTGAGCATTGTGGAGCTATAATGTAATACAATGAGCGAATACAAAAAAGAAACATCAGAACAAAACCAAAGTTTTCACTTTGTTGTATGCACGGGAAAATTGATCTACCACCACCACCTAAACCTCCTCAAAAACTAAATGATCTCATGTTCAAAGGTTATAAAAAATCGAAAATTTTCATGGAGAACATACTGACTTTGAACTCAATGTTCACTTTTACATCAATGGGTGGAAATATCGACACATCTGTGAACAAAGATAGGGGACCAAAGATTTTCAAGCTTCAAGGTCAAAACTGCCACAAAATTGGTAGTTTACTTCCTCATCCTGGAGAACCTGCTAAATTCAATCAGTTGTATATACATGACACCGAGAATGAGAATCAGAACATAATAGATGCATTCAGGTTTCCATCAGCCTTGAAATATGATTTTCACAGTTAACAAGTATGTTTCTCTTGCATATTTTCTTACTATGAAAAGATGATTGAATTTATTTTGCAGCTCAAAGAGAACAACTCCATTACCTGAAACAGAATTCTTGAGAGATGAGATTGTGGAAGACATTAAAATCATGCTAAATGAGTGTAATCCTTACTGCCAGATTTTTAGAACTGCAAAAGATCGTTTCAAAGATACATCTTTCTCAAATATTCAGCTAAAGTTGATTTCTAGGAGAAGTGGAGGACGAAAAAGTCACAATCTTCCAACAACTACTGAAGTTGCTGCTCTATTGGTTGGTGAATTTGATATAGAAATGGAACCAAGGGACGTGATTCTAGAGACAATGGATAGAAATTTAAAAAGAATTAGTGAACTTCACGCTGGTTATCTTCCATTGCAGTATCCAGTTTTGTTTCCACACGCGGAGGATGGTTATCACATTGATCTAGAGCTTAAGAAGACAACAACCTGTTCAACGAGTCCACGGACAAGAGTTAGTATGAGAGAATTTTTCGCATATAAGAACATGGAACATCCTCATCATCCGACTACTTTGATAAGCTCAGGAAAAACTTTTCAACAGTTTCTGGTAGATGGATTGACAATGATAGAGGCTGAAAGGATATCATATTTGAAATTTAACCAAAAGACATTGCATGCTGATAAATATGTTAACGTTTAATCATCTGCTGGGAAAGGAAACAGTACCTCCTCTAAGGTCGGAAGGCGTATTGTGTTACCATCAACTTTAATTGGCAACGTTCGATGCATGCAAGAGAAATATATGGATGCAATGGCTGTTTGCCAGCAGTTTGGATATCCAAATTTATTTATTACTTTCACTTACAATCCAAAATGGCCCAAAATTACACGATTTCTAAAGGCTAGGGGACAGCTTTCTACTGACAGGGCTGATATTGTTGCTAGAATTTTTAAGATTAAGCTAGACAAGATGATTGATGATATAAAAAGTAATGAAGTTTTCGGTCCTGGAGCAGCAGGTAAAATCATATAAGATTTTTGCTAATAGATTATCTTAACTTGAATAGCTATGTTTTTTATTTTCCTTGACTATATTTGTTTTATGCAGTTTTGTATAATATTGAATTTCAAAAGCGAGGACTCCCACATGCTCATATTCTACTTTTTTGCGGAAGGGTTCAAAGCTACTTTCAACAGCTGTCATTGACAATTTCATATGTGCTGAAATACCAGACAAAGCTACTCATCCAAGTTTGTACTATGTCGTCAAAGAACTCATGATACATGGACCTTGTGGGCTTGCAAATCTAAAATCTCCATGTATGGAAAAAAATAAATGCACAAAGAAATTTCCAAAAGAGTTCTGCGACAGCACTTGCATTAACAAAGATGGCTTTCCAGTGTACAGACGAAGAGATAATGGTGGAGCAGTAGAAAAAAATGGAACTTCTCTAGACAATCAATTTGTCACACCTTACAACCAGTATCTACTACTCAATTACCAAGCACATATAAATGTTGAATGGTGCAACCAAACTAAGGCCATCAAATATTTGTTCAAATACATTAACAAGGGAAATGATCGTGTTTTAGGTAAGGTACAGCCAAATCCTGTAGGAGATGATGGGTCTATTGAGGAGCCGGTGATAGATGAAATAAAGCAATTTTATGATTTCAGGTTACTAAGCAACAACAGCTCATTACAATATTAGTTTTAAAATAGAAAATACTTATGGTGCACACTAGAAAGACCATAAAATGTGATGCAACTTTATTAAAATGTTATATTTATTATTAACATCCTTAATTTTGATTATTATTCCTTCTTTTTTTTTGTCTTAGAGTGGATTACTAAGCAAATATGGCCATATATATAACACTTGCCTGGTTCGGAGCCTAAGAATACTTATCTCCCACATATAAGACGTTGTGGGAATGAAGGACCTGATTACCCACCCGAAGAAGAGGAAGAACTCATGATAATACAATTCTTCCGCATTGGCGTAACGTTCCTCTTACCTTATTCAGTCTCTTATGATTAATTAACTTGTCCATTCTATGAAAATTTAGTGTTGCAACATTCTTATTTTTGTTGTTGTTTATGTATGGTTTTTTATAGGGTTATGATATGGATTTCAAGCAGTTCCGATGTATTTTTAACTACCGACCTCTTAATTTCGATGATGAGAAAAACCAATTTGTCGTCGTGGAACACGAGACTACCAGAGAGTTAATGGACAGGCTATCTCGAGAATCCCTTGAGAGATACAATCATGAAGGGAAGAAACAAGATCCAAAATATGAGTTTGTCAAAGCTATCAAAGCCAATTTTTGCATGACTAATGTTGGTTCGGTAATGTTTTACATTACCTTCGAAGGTAAGGATCCTTGCAATAGTCAACTAAAAGACTTCCAAGCTAGGGTCTGCTATTATAATCATGAGCTATGGTACATCTCATGCAATCTCAAATATGACGAAGAAGGCATAATTTTCGAACATGATATGGTAGGTATGTAATAGGCAGATTTTGGATTATCTATAGATAGGTTTGTTTGTAGATGGATCTATCTTGTGTTTAGATTAGTCGTATACTCGTATGACTCTGACTATAGTGAATCGTCAATCAATCGGAGTTTCATTTGTGTGGAAATTTTTTCATCTTCAAAAATTTGATAGTTTTGGAAGTATATTTGGAGTATATTTTTGGTGCTTTTATTAGTTTATATTTACTGGTGTTTTTTACTAATCGACAGGTACTAAAATATTGAAATTTCCAAATAAAATGATACTTTTTGAGAGAGTAAGAGCTAATTTAGGTAATATACACATAGAAATCCAAAACATATAAACTATACATTCCATTTTTGAAATTCAATAACTATTTGTGGCCCAAGGTGATAAATAACAGAAGTGACCTTGGTCGAAATAGTGATGTTTGGTTTTCAACAAAACCTGGCCCACATGTGTATTTAATGATCGATGAAGTATATTAAAAAAAAAGATTATGCAATTGTGTTAATGATGCACATATAAGACCCATCATATGTATGAGACATGATGTATGAGACAATGATACAAGTAAATATATAGTTAGATGATAATAAGGTGGATTTCATAAAATATGGGTAGAAGTACTAAACACACATAAGTTAGCGTGAGAAAACGTTTAGCTTGTATGGGACAATGTTACATGTAAATATATAGTAAGAGGATAATAAGTTTAATTTCATAAAACATGGGTAGAATTACTAAAAACACATAAGTTAGTGTCTATGGGGCGTGTTAGCAGGCAAGGCAAAACAAAATAGTTTAGAACTCATTTATAAAGGAACCGGCTACACCACATGTGAGCAAACATAGAATAATTCTCTTATACATTAAAAGAAGAATTAGCGAGTATGGGTAAATTAGCAGGCAATATACAACATAGAGGAGCTTAGCATGGTACAAACAAGAAAGTGCTTAGCATGTATGGATGGATTATGAATAGGGTAAATATCTAGTTAGATACTAATAAGATTGATTGCATATTTGAAGAAGTTAACGGCTACAATATGACAACTGGAGTTAGCGGCTACATACAAAAGTTAATGTCTATACGCAGAAGTTAGTGGCTACATGGCTTGTTATCGGCTACACACAGAAGTTAACGGATACAATATGGAAGTAGTAAGAATATATTTAAAGACTACATATGGGGATTTACCCAACTGATACAAGGTTAATTTTACCAATTTAACCTCTCGTGCGTATCGTATCGATGTAGCACTTAAGGATCGAATCCACGAGGACCAATAGTTAGACTATCAATCTTTAGACAAAACTAGAACTAAGATGAAACAAATAAAGATGGAAACTAAACAAACTATAAACGATATGAAAACTAATAACTTAAGACACCAAGTTCAAGGAATTCATCAGGAAATCAGGGAATTCGAACAAAAGAAATTATTCAAGGAATTCATTCAAGCAATTCTTGACTTAGACATAGATTTCTAGCAAACCTACTGTCATGGTACCTACTACTATGTTTACCAACCTAGTGCTCCTAACTGTCGTTGGTCCTAGGATGCAAACACGCATTATCGATTGGGTCTAACTATCCACAATCAACTTTAATATCAACTTTTGTGGTTAAGGATTGATTGCTCACCTAAGGAAGATCTAATTCCTAACAAGCTTTTGGAATGTTAAGCAATCTGAGTTCATAGGCTAGTTAGCTACTCTAACCTAAGCATTAAACACAACAATATATGGAGAACACACAAGGTAAAACCCTATTTGTTCCTAATTCATTGAATTCCGAAATCCCTAGAAATCCCTAAACCTGATAAAAAACTACTCAGACATGATGGAATAGAAGTAAACAAAGAAGAAGAAGAATATAAACATAATATGATAAACTGAAATTAAAAGCAAATAGGGTTCATAAATCTTCTCCAATGGTGTTTTGGAGGATAGAGATCTTCTCCCTCAAAGGTTACAAGAGTGGCTGCTGAAATAAATGATAGGATTGCCTAAAAGTTCTTAGAAACCTATTTAAATAAGCTAAAAACGCGTCTGGTACAAAATAAAGAAAATCTGGTTTTCTGTTCGCAGTATCGATGATCGATCGATCAAAGGGTTGATCGATTGTTCAAGAGGTAGAATGGTCGATCATAATCTTAGCAGGTCGATCATCAGGTCGAGCGGCAGTTTCTCAGGATACTTGATCGATCAATCAAGGAGTTGATCGCTCGATCGCGTTTGTTCTTGGCCAGAATGACATAGTTTCGGTAAAATCGTCATATCTTCCTAACCACTGGTCCGATTGCCCTCAAATCACCTCCAAATAAAAGCTAACTCACGTAGCTATCTTTTTTTTCTAAGTTTCAGCTTGATCCAACGGTGGGAAGTCTTTAAAAGGAAGCCAAACTTCTGACGCTTCTGTAGGATTCTGCATCTCCTTATGCTCGTTTTCACTCAAACACCTCATCTTCTCCAAATTTGTCCTATGACCTGAAAAGACTCCAAAACAGACTAAAAGACTCTAAAACACATATTTTGACTCAATAAAACCATGGAAAAGAAGGGTTAAAAACCGATAAAAACGTAGTATATCACCAACACATGTTATGTAACGCAAAATCAAAATTAGCAGGCAATCAATAAGCAACAGATAAGAACAAATTTAGCGGAGACAGCGAGTAACTTTGTAGTATTAAATCACTTACCATAGACAGCGAGTAACTTTGTAGCGTTAAATCGCTAACAGTAGATGTAGTACCCAGTAATATATTTTGTATATTGAAAACATATTTAGTATCAATTAATATAAAATATACATGATAATTCATTTATTACCTGGTAATTTACATGTTAGCAGGTAAACTATATAGTGTACATATGGTGTAGGACCTCATTTAGTATCCGTTATCAAATATGTTACCGGGTAACATAACTTGTAAATGGTAACAAATATATTACCAGGTAAAACCTCATTTAGTATCTGTTAACAAATATTACCGGATAAAAACTATTATAACGGTATATATTATCGGGTAAAAACTATTGAGAGATTTGATGTGAAAGTATCAAATCCGGATTTTTAATTACTATGGATGTTAGCAAACAAAAATATAAGTAACGTCTAAATATATCAATTAAAAAAAACTTCCATTAGCCGCTACACAGCCACATGCTGTTTACAAAAAGAGCAAAGGCATAGATTGAAACCAATTTAAATCAATGTGAACTAATTAAAAACAAAAGTTTCGATTCGTATAAGGAAAAGAGAGGAAAAAACATGAGAGATGGAAAAGACACTTATATTAGTTCTATAGGGGGAAATATATCCACAATTTTGTACAGGATCCTATAATTCTAAGAGATGGTAGATACTTAATTAACAAAAGTTTTGTGTATATTGGTTGCAATTTTCCGAGAGATAAAGGCTTTATTGGTAGGTGTATTTTAGAGATAAGCATATGTCTTAACTTAAAGTAAACCAAGTGATGATTCCTTGTATTTTCATGTAATAGGCAGATTTTGATTATTCATATATATATATATATATATAGGTTTGGTTGTAGATGGATCTTTCTTGTGTTTAGATTAATCGTACGTTGGTTAAACAAAATTTCATTTGAAATGAGTTTTCTTAATTTGAATCTTGGGTGGATAAATTCATGGGACAAAATACTAAATTTATATACATTTAATAGTCCCATAATGTAAAACAGCAACCAAGCAAGCAATGCAAGGGAACTAATACTATTGTTACGTTTTTTCTTACAGCCAAAAACTTGAAGACATTATATACTGACTCAATCTCTCTCTTTAGAAAAATGATGGTTGATTAACTGTTGCAAGGAGCCTAACTGTTGAAGCAAAGTTTTGGTTCTCTTTAACATTGAATAAAAATTTTTTTTAATATCTATGACCTTTATTTCCAATTGGCACAAACACAACAAGAAGTTATAATCGAAAATGAACATGCAATTTTTCATACCAAAATATGCTTTAAGCCAAATTACATATTTGATTGATTTTATAAAATAATTTCATAATTGTTTAAAGCTCAATAAGTAAACAAAAACTATCATTATTAGTATATGCTTTAAGCCAAATTACATATTTTATTTTTATTTTGTGAGACCGACGTAAGGTTCTTCGTTTTTAGTGTTGTAGAGAGTGTCATTCTCATCTTCTTAGATTGGAAAGTATTTACTCTATGTTGTGGATCTGTATAGGGTTATGACATTGAATTTGAGAAGTTCATCTGCATTTTTAATTTCCGACCTGTGAATTTCGATATTGTGTGGCTTTAGTGTCTAGCATAACCACTATTCTCTTCATTATTTGGTGCAGCTGGCATTGAGAATGACTTCGCATGTGTCACCACAGCATTTGACCCTTCTCCACTATCATTTCTTGCTGTTGTGTAATGCTCGTGTGCTTGTGTGCTCTTGAAAACGATGCTGTTGTTAGTCTTTTCTCCACTCTCATCAATTGTCTCGTATTAGCTCAACATTTTACTAATCAGATTAGCTTCCATTTTAAGGTCTGTAGCAACTAAGTCTGAAAGTCCTTTTGGTTGCAGCACCACTATTGCTCCTTGCATACGAGTCTGCAAACCATCACGAACAAAACTTTCCAATAGAGTATTCTGGTCCTCTCTAGTCTTCATTCCGCAACTCCAACCATAACTTCAGTACTCGGTATTTTGACATTTTCCTGAGCATGAACAACTTCTCTAGCCACCAAGAGATTCACAATTATACCAACCAAAAGAGCTATTGGTCCTGTTTAATCTTTCAGCTATTCCATTTTGTTGAGGAGTGTAAGCAACTGTCGTGTGTCTTAATATCTCTTCTTCTTTGCAAAACATGTTAAATACAAGATTACAAAACTCAAGGCCATTATCAGTTCTAAGACGTTTTACCTTTCTCTCTGTTTGGACTTCAACCATTTTCTTCCACTCTACGAAGCTGTTGAATGCTTCATCTTTAGTCCTGAGAAAACTGATCCAAACTTTTCTAGAAAATTCATCAGTTAACGAAATAAAATACTAACATTTGCTCAAACTAAAAAGAACATTAGGAGAACCCCAAATATCAGAATGGATATAATCCAATTTCCCTTTTGTTACTTGTTTTGCTGAACCAAAACTAATCTTATGTGACTTTGTCATTCTTAAAGCATCCTTTCTTCTGTAAAATCTGAAGACCTTTACTCCCTATGTGTCCTAATCTGCTGTGCCAGAGACTTGTGGCATCTTCTTTAGTTACCTTTAGTATACCATCTGCTCCTTTGAAAAACAACCTTTCTCCTCTAGTGTACCCACTGAGATAAGGTTTCTTGAAAACTTGGGCATATACCTGACATCATGAAGGACAAAAGTAGTTTTATCAGGATTAATAAATCTTATTGAACCAATACTTGAATATTCTTTGAAGTCAAAGAATAGTTCTCTTCTTGGTGTCATGTGAAAGGAACATCCTGTGTCTAAGATCCATTCTTCATAGTCAGACTCTCCACAAGTTAGATTCAGTTCAGATGCTACTAGCCCAACAAGATCCTTTGCATCATCTCTTGCTAGAGATGATTCTCCTTCCTGTTTATTGTGATTTCTGCCTTTGTTTCTTTCTAACCACTTATAGCGCTGTTTCTTGTAGTGACCTTCCTTTCTGCATATCCAGCACTCTCCTTTCTTTACATCTCTTGACTTCGATCCAGATTACTTCTTCCTTTGGTGAAATTCACTTTTTCTATTCTCTGATCTTCCTCTTATGTATAAACCTTCACCATTGCTTTTGTAAATCTGTCCTGTCTTCTTTAACTCTACTTCTTTAAACTTTGCAGCCGTAACCACATCATCAATCCTGAGCTTATCTTTACTGTAGGTTATCGTCTCTCTTCTTCTTCTACATCTCACTGGAGCATTCGCTCCGGAAGCCAATCTCCATTACTTTGCTCAAATCCAAGCTATTGATGAGATTACAAAAGACTCTCGATTCACTCTCTGTTCTCTCAACACCTTCTCTGTTTTCACTCCTATCTCTTACCCTTAAAACCCAAAATAAGAAGAAGAAAATTACAGAGAAATTAGACTTGAAGAGAAGAACTTAGAATCTAACAAACTCTTCTAACTACCCGATGAAACAAACTCGTGAATATAATAAATTTCAATCAATATATTTAAGATAGAACTAAAATATACATGATAAAAAATTGTAACTTACTTTTATTTTACGATGACTTGATCGGCAGTGCATTTGCATTCTGATTCTAAAATCATGCCATCAGGTTTTAAGAAATTCTTTAGTTCTTCATAGCTTGAAGTTTTCAGGTTTCCATTAAGATGCTTTCTATGTATGTTAGCAAAGAGATGCTTCATTGACAAATTTAGCAAGGTTTTACTTTTCCTATGAATAAAGAAGTGACTAGCAATCATTCTAGCAAACTGAATCCTTTGAGGTTGAGAAAGAGGAGCAAGGTTCAGTAATAGAGTGATTTAGTCAGCTTTTTATGAGAGAGGTTGAGAGTGACGACAAAAATCGTTGAGGCTAGGTCCTTTCTTTCTATTATTATTATACTAGATAATTGCTATTCTAGATAATTGTCACATAATTAAAGTCTATATAGTTTAATTATATGTAAATTTTTTTTTTTTTTTGCAAAAATCCTATTATGTCTATATTTTACGACTTACTATTATTTTTATTTGATTTTGTATGCTTATAGTATTTATGTATTAGTGTTTGTTTATGAGTATTATTAATTTTATGGTATAAAATTTTTTTCGTCTGTTTATGGTATAAGATTTTGTTTTTTTATATTGTGTCTATAGTGCTTAATTATTCTATTTTCTTAGTAGGTTTTTAATTTGTTAGTTTCAATATATAATATTGTATTTTTTTAGTTCATTTTTCTGAATTTGTGACCATTTTTGGAGATTTTATATTGTATGATTAATATGACATATTAATTGAATCATGCTCAAATAATTTATTTATTGTAGATAAAGTGATAATAAATAATATATATATATATATATATATTTAATATCAGTGATATCAATTATGTCAACATGATCCGAAACTATATAAAATTCATATATTTAAGAAATAATGGTAATATGCTAAAATAGGTATATTTATATTATTCTTTATTTGACATATAACACATAGTAATAGTATTAATGAAACAAAATATAAATTTATTAAATGTACGAGATGTCTCAAAGAGGACTAGTTGGAGACACAATCACATACAACATGAATTTTTCATTATATTTATATTGCTATTATTATAGTAATTTTCATTATATTTATATTGCTATTAGATAAATTTTACTGAAGATATTTGCTTTGGCGAATTTTCTATTTAAATTTAAGAATTGTTTGAACCTTAACATAGTATTTATAATCATTTACATTCATAGTAAGTACTTTTAAGAGATAATTACTCAACTAGTCTCAATTAATACCTAAATGACTTATATAGTCTCCTCCACCCTTAGAAAACAAAAAAACGTGTGAAATGACCAAAAAAAAGAAGGCCTTTCATCTTATTNAAAAAAACGTGTGAAATGACCAAAAAAAAGAAGGCCTTTCATCTTATTTACTCTAATGCCATTGAAAAAAAAAAAACAAACAATCTCCAAACTAGTCTCACTTTCTTCTTCACGTTCTTCTTCTTCTCCAATTTTTCTATCTTCGATTTCTTCTTCTTCTTCTTCATCGTT
>OVAX01001493.1:0-43999 GCA_900406405.1 Lepidium africanum | reverse complement strand
TATATATATATATATATATATATATATATGCAATGCATGTTCCTTAAATAAAATTGTCTTTGTAATTGTGGTTCTATTTCTGTTCATTCTTTCATTAACAATTGACAATCACTAATTTATAATCAAACTTCAAACAATATTTTGTAGTGATATGCGATTCTATGAAGCTGAATTAGACTGAAAAAGTTGTAAAGTAGATATTTAATTATTTAACCGAAAACAATTTATAATCATAGTTTGATTTTCTTACTCATTATATGTTGAAAGTGTGTATATATGTTCACATTGTAATGAAAATAGGCTGAAATTCATTATAGAAAATAATGATTAGTATTCCACAAATCTCGTCGTGTGTAATTTCTTTGTAGATATAAGGCAAGAAGTACATTAGGTCAAAATGAATAACAAGAAATTCATTCCAGATATAAAACTAGGCCACAGAATAAGCAACTTAATTGCCATATCAATTTGCATGTAAAGCAACTTAGTTGATGGAATATATTATTATTGTTAACAATTTCTTAGACATTATAATATTATTTAAATTTACAAAAGCAAAAATATACATATGGAAAGTTCAGTTAAAAGAACAGAATCATAGAAAGCTGTGTTGTAACTTGCACTATTTTAAGTAAGGAAAAAAGATAATTCAAACTGTTACTGGTATCGAATTTCTTCCTCATCACTATCAAGAGAAGAAAAAAAAGGCTGTAATAATATATTGGTATATAATAGTAGGCATGAAGTACCAAGTAGCAACTACTTGGTTAAATCATATTTTCAAATATGTTAATGGTCTTATGGAGCAACTTGCACTCGTCTTTTTGCCGTAAACAACATTAGATTTGTGAACTCGGAAGCGCCACAACTACGGTAGGTTCAAGCTGTAGAATATTATAAGAAAATATGATGACAACAAATGGTGGATGGTGATCATGCACCATGATGCTACAAGAATAGTCGATATTCCAGATGATGAAAACCGTCTAGAAAGAGGTGTCCATACAGTTTTTAAAACGGATTTGACATGCCTAGACTAAACAACTAGAAAATGGAATATGTGATAGATCCATCTAGGAATCGCGACAGTTCAAGGCAGAAAATTTCCATCTCAATTTTAAGTGTTTATTAACGTGATAATTCTCAACGGTTAGAAAAATATTTTATATTACAAAACATTAGATATTAATACATTATAAATCTTTTACAATACATAAGATTCTATCTATTTTACATTACAATAATTTTACATAACTAACAACAAAGACTTACCTCACGAATTATTTGGAGAGGAGAGGAGAATCAGCGGCGTGAGCTGAAAAATGAGCAAAACCTCTTTATCTACAAACATTCTTGACGGTGGAATCCGTCGTGGACAAACTTTTACAAGTTAAAATTAGAATTGTTTAATTTTACCGTATGTTGAGCGGTTAACAACATCCACACAGATATATTCCATCAGGAATTTCAAACTCATTCTCAACAGTGAACAAGACTCGATACTAAACTTCTAGAATTCATTTCCGTCTGAAATTACATTCAAAATTAAATTCATTCTTTTATGTCTTTTGACAACTGTATTAGTTTAGAATTTTGGGAAATATCATATACAACAACATTTACCTGTGATTCTGTCATAAAATTCTTATGGTTTTATAACGACTTTCGATTCTCAACGACCTAGTTTTGATGGAACAGAACCATATGTGATCTGTTGAAAATGTCTGTTGCATATAGATTTCAAATGGATTTTCCTGGGTATCTTTTGATAAAGGAATTGCTGGTGGGACTGAGTTTTATTTTTGTACTGATATTGTTGGAGGTGTATCCGAGATCCTATTTCGGTCCACGGGAAACAATAGGCCCAACACGCTAAGTGTTCAACTCAGAAATAATATCGATGTCTCAACTCGGATATTCTAATCGACTCGGACGAATTCCTTCTCAGAAGCGCGCTAAAACATGAAGGAAGTCGGACGACACGTCATCAAACAAAGAAATGGAAATTTTTTTATTCCGACAAGGAAAATTTCCAAAAATCTAGCTAGAGTCTTCTAGATAAGATCAAATCCTGAAAATTGTATATTTTCCTTTATTCAATCTACTTTGTAATCGTCTCTATGTTCTATAAATAGAAGAGCGGATCCTCCAAAAGGTAGATCAGCTTTTTGGCACACATTAAGTAATAAAGTCAACTCATCAGCCATTCCTTGAGTAGCACTCTTTCTCTTTAAATCTCTAGAGAATCTTTGCCCAATCTTCCCAACCTTTTATCAGAATTGCGATTTAGTCACTTTGTGCTAGACTTGCTTCGAACAGATATGATATTTAACTCCTATATATATAGAAACATGATATCATTAAATAGTTACTTAAAAGTTTACTATTACTATTGTTTTGTTGTTAATAAAAAAGTTATAGAAAACTTTGAGGCATTGCAATAACATTAAATAATTACGTGCCAATAAAACTTTAAGAAAGATGTATATATATATATATATATATTCATTGTCGAACAAAGAGATTCTAAAGAAGTAATGTATTCAAATTCCTATCCCAGCTGGAAAGAGATGATATTATACATTAGTAAATAATAAAATGCTATTTCAGATCTAAGAACATAAAATAATCAATGGAATTTTGAATTTTTTCAGTCAAATAATAGTAAAAAGTTTGGATTACAATATATTATGTGAGCATCTAATGAGCACCTGTAAGACTCGGTAAGATATATAATGAAAGATTAGATTTGAGTGCAGAAACCTTTAAGCTAAAGTATTTGATTGGTAAGGAATAATGGAATGTCAAACTTAAAAATCATTTTAATTCTATATTGAGGTTGACGAATCATATTAATTCCGCATAAGTGAAAATCGCACATTTAGAATATTTTACATTATGAGTGAATAATCATATGTCAAACTCAATATCACTTTTTGATCTGTATATATCATGGTCGACGAATATTTTTATTAGCCCTAGTGAAAATAATTATATCAATATCAATACAGTATCATCGAATCAGGCTCAGTCCAACTATAGAAATGACCTAGTGTGTTAGAGGTGGATTTCCAACCCACTTGGCCCACTTAGATTCTTGTTCTGGCCAACTGCCGAGCAAAACTTAAACAAATAGATTGAGTTCGGCAACAAACATTAGTGATCTACTGTGCTAGAGGTGGACTTCCGCTTCACTTGGTCTACTTAGAATCTAGTTCAGGCCAACTGTGCCGAGCAAAGCCCAAACAAAACATTTAATGCGTAGTTCAAATATGTAGTCGATCTGACACCTACAATCGATCTGCCAAAAAGGACATATACATTGTCGACTCTACGAAAGATTGATCCATGGCATACCTAACACACGCCAGATGCATCATCCAAGAAATACATCTGAGAAACTTCAATAAAAGGAAGCCAAGAAATGAAAGGAGAGGAAGCATTCATTTTACCACCTCGCACACATACAATGCCAAGCATCCTGCTCAGCCATTTCATACATCACTGTAACACGACTGCTCACATTTGTGTTCTTTTGCACTTTGATACGTGACTTCTAACATTGCTTACCACTTAAGTCGAATGTTAAACCCCTCTACAATATTGTGCAAACATGATTAAAAATCCTAATATATTAAAATTTTAGGTATAACTCAAATTGGACTATACAGAAGGAGTTATGATAATTATGTAAGAAGCGCGATGCGTCAGACCAGTCATCCAACCATCAGACCATTCAGCCAACCATCAGACCATATTCAATTCTAGTTTCTTTCACGAAACTGGGCCTTAAACAAGCTCATTGTGCCAAACCGGTGGGCTACTAGTTTGATTTTGAACCTACACAAAAAATCAACATTACGTTGGTCTAACAAGTCGTGTGTATACACCGCAAGATATCATACTTATTAATTATTATTGATATATTAAATTAAGTAATCATGACATGTGGCCTAGTCATAAGTATATTAGAATTTGCATACAGGTGATAAAAAATAATACTTAAAAATGAGAAACTATCAGCAGACAGCAGTTTTTCTTCATTTAGTCCTGTATAAATTGAGTACAGTATTCTCTATATGCATCCACTAATTAAATCCAAGTCAACGAGCTTGTACATATTCAATTCGAGTTAAAGCAGTTAAAACACACACAGAAAGTTAGATATTGTTTCAAACTGTGTTATATGAAAGATCTGCTTTAAGAAAACACACATGTATTCAACGTCTTTTACTCTTGGGCTTGGTGACTCGATTTCTCACAGATGTATCTGGTGGCTTCCAGATGATGTCATCAAGCTTACTACAAAATGTTTTATAGAACTGCAAAACATAAACGGAGGTTTAAGAGTCACTCACACAAAGCTCAAGGTGAACTTAATTATAACCCTAAGCTACTCTTCTCTAACTAACCTTAAGGTATTCTTCTGCGTCTCCTGCTGCATTTTGTATGTCTACCATGAGAAATGTTGGTGCAACTTTGAAGACCTTCAGATTTGAGATTGATCCGTGAGACATATATAAAGAGAGAGACACCAAAGTAATGAAGAAATATTGGTTTTCAGAAATGTTACTTCTAAAATGACGGAGAAATGAGATGTCTTATTTGCACATAATCCTTCTACTCTCATCTGTAAATCAAACTGGGTTAGCAGCAGTTGCTAGAGTGCTTGAGAATTCCAAAGATGGGTTTAGGTTATGAATTGGGATATGAAACTCAAGAAACATTAAGCTACACATCACCAACAAAGTGAAGCAATTTCAACAGATGAGAATGGCGAAACCGCCTCTAGTGTCATACCTTGTAATTTCGAATATGTGTCTTAAAGCCCATGGACTGCGAAACAACTTCCATGCTTGACAGAATCACGTTTGCTGGCTTGTGTGAGATGAACCTCGTTTGATGCTTCATGGAGTCCTATCAATACTCTTATAAGATTAGCACAAAAACTGTAAAACTTCTAGAAATGAGAGAGAGCAACTAATTAAGGAAGAGGAATGCATACAGCTGAACATCCCCAACTTTGTATACCTTTCCACGGTCAAAAAGAGTTGCAAGATTGAGGCCCTGAGATAATATAATTAAGTCGAACGCATTTAGAGTCAGTGGACCCGTGTCCCCTCTTCCATCATTTGCATCTTTTTGTTCCTGCAATGTATTAAGTTACATAGAACATCAAATATTAATAATGCTAAGTGTAGGCCGAAGAGTAATCACATTAATAATAGGACATCAGTGACTCTGGAATCACATGCTTTCATAGACAATGATCAACAACAATTAAATGGGGGACAAAGCATTGTGCCAACGGACTTTTACCTCTGGATCATCGAAAGCAGCATATACATCATCCAGGTTTACATGTTCATAATCAATAAGTTGTACAGGAGTGTAATCCTTAACGAACCACTCATCTTTCCTGATATCTGCAATTGTAATTCGCTGCCAAAACAGAAGAAGAGACAATGACGGAGGAATATGCTTAGGCTATAAGACTATGAGAAGAAGGCTAATTGTATTATTAGATGACTGTACAATATATATAGGAACAGAAAACCCTACAGTATATACAAAGAATTATATAATAATCCTTTCCTTATTCTCCTAGAATAAGGGTCAATTTGAGTGCAGAAAAAAGAAGAGATGATCCAACTGGACCAACAAAATATTCTAGATATCTGTTCTTTACACATGTAATACATCTCTCAAATACAACAAATGAGATATAAGTAAAGCTTTCCACTAGGAAATCACACTTACAGTTTCAGGATTTGGATCCAAAATTCTATGAATCAGGGACTTTGCCCCCAAAGCAAAATATGAGGGGCAAGAGAACTCAGCATTGTCGATCTGAAAAGTGTTGTAAGAAACGAAAACCATATTAGAAAGAAATATGTAGATCCCTTATAAGCACATAAGTCGTTAGGTTTCTTACAACATAAGATATCAAAAATGAAAAAGCAACAACAGTAGAGCTCATGCCTTACTATATAAAGTTGGCAAATCAAGCTCATCAAATGGAAGATATCCTGCCATAAGAACATATAGGATAATCCCACAGGACCATACATCTGCCACGGCACCATTGTAACCCTTGTGACTGAGAACCTAAACCAAAACGGAAAAGTACACATTAGCTACGACAAAAAACAAAAGACATTATATTTATGACATTAAATTTACCTCAGGAGCAACGTAATTGGGAGTTCCACATGTTGTCTTAAGAAGGGTAACACCCTTAAGATAAAGGTTTAAAATTTAGTTGATAATGATTCAATAACAATCTAAGTTGTCGAAATATGAATGAAAACATGAAACTAACAACCCCCATTACGTGCTCAGGTAACGCGCTGAGGCCAAAATCAGAAATCTTGAGATTTCCTTGAGAATCTAGCAGAAGATTTTCCGGCTGCAATTAATACAAGTCAATCATCAAATCAACGAGATTGTAGAAGGAAAAGTGTTGTTGATTTCCACGAAGCATCACCTTAAGATCTCTGTGGTAGACCCCTTTACTGTGGCAGTAATCAACTCCATCGATAAGTTGTTGAAAGTACTTCCGAGCTTCTGATTCGCTAAGTCGTCCATTTTTAACCTGAATCAATAAACAAGTGACGATAATGTCTTCCAGCGTAAAACGCGTAAAATCATCACCAGAGAGATAATTGAGTTGAGCTACTCACAATTTTATCAAACAATTCACCACCTGTAATGTACTCCAAGATAATGTAAATTTTTGTGCGGCTTGCTAGAACCTAAGCAAGCAAAGATCAAAATTCCGTATGAAAGCAAGGTTTTGTTAATGTAAAAAGAGCAAAGAAGAAGAATCAAAACCTCATAGAGACGAACAACACACGGATGTCGAACAAGCTTCATTATCGAGATCTCCCTCTTAATCTGCTAACATAAAGACGGCAACAATTAGTACTGATTAATCAATCTAAGACACAATCAAATCAAATCAAAGGGAGACAAGTAAGAAGAGAAAGAGACAGAACCTGATCAACCATCTTGCGCTTAAGGATGGTGCTTCGATCGACAATTTTCATGGCAACGCTTTCACCAGTCTCCGTGTTCTGAGCGAACTTGACTTTGGCGAAGGTACCTTCGCCAATTGTTCTACCTAATTCATACTTGCCCACTTTCCTTACAACCATCTCTGCTCAATTTTTCGATTTCACTGCATTTCCAGTATAATGGAGAAAGAGAAAGAGGAAAGAAGAAGTTGGAATGATGATGATTCCTTTCGAATTTTTGAAATAAATAATAACGACAAATGGACAAAGTGGAAGATGGATATAAAGCAAAGCTTCAATTAATAGAGTTTTGATGTCTTCTTAAATAACAAATCTCTATGGTTTAAAGAGAAGTCAGAAAAAGAGACATTGACAAAGAAACCTATGAAGCGTGTTCAGCGACTACTTGACACATTCTAATATTGGTTTACACGTCATTCTATTCTCATTAACTAAAGTCAACATTTATACCATAATTTTCACACACATATGACTCCTCGATTTGTTGTGACTAAACCACTACCTATAAAATACGTCTCCATGGTCCATTTAACTAAACTTTCCTTTGGAAAATTTTAGAAAATACTTAATTACGTAGAAAGTTTATCCATATTACAATATTATTCTACTGTAAGAAGAATATTTAAAAGGATCTAAATATTACAAGAATTTTCTTCTGGGCCATATTTTGATATATAGGCCCAACTAGAAAGCCCAAAAAGTTACCACTTATGGGCCAAATTGTTGTAACATTTCTGTTCTAAGCTATGAAATTAGAGATTGTTTGCCTTTGTCAAACATTTTTTGTTTATTTTCATCTTCGTCTTCTTTTTTATATTTACCGATTGGTGTGAATTAAAATCGAAATTTGAAAACTACAAAAAAAGTATATTATTTTTTATATAAAAACAAAAAATGGGGGAAATAAGTCTCCCAAATAATGGAGGTGAAGTGGAGAGAGAGAGTCCAAACTCCAAGACCAGCTTTTTTTATCACCTGTCCCTTTTTTATCTGTATTGGAGTTTCTTCTATGTGACAGAGAGAGAGAGAGAAAGTACATAACTTGATAAAATTTTGAAGATCAAGTTGTTGTTTTTTGACAAGTGTTGGTTTTTGATCTCATACTCTCTAATGACTGAAGATCGCTCGGAAATGTCAGAAGATGTCAAGCGATGTCTACAGTTGGATCCACGCGCCGTCGCTATATCTGAACCACCTTGCCCTTCCTCTTCTTCCTCCGCCGTCTCTGCATTCACGAATAAGTCTCGTAGCTTCAAATCTTCTGGGCAGCCATGTCCAGACCAAGTCCTTGAGAACGTTCTGGAGAACGTGCTTCAGTTTCTCACCTCTAGATGGGATCGAAACGCCGTCTCATTGGTGTGTAGATCGTGGTGGCGAGTCGAGGCTCAGACCCGATTTGAGGTCTTTATCGGAAACTGTTATGCCCTTTCTCCCGCGCGGCTCACTCGCCGTTTCAAGCGAGTTAGGTCTCTGGTGCTCAAAGGGAAACCTAGGTTTGCTGATTTTAATCTTATGCCTCCCAAGTGGGGAGCTCAATTCACACCTTGGGTTGCTGAAACAGCTAAGGCTTATCCTTGGCTTGAGAAGGTTCATTTGAAGCGTATGCTTGTCACGGATGATGATTTAGCACTTCTCGCTGAGTCGTTTCCTGGATTTAAGGAGCTCACTTTGGTTTGCTGTGAAGGTTTTGGAACCAGTGGTATAACTGTTGTTGTTAACAAGTGCAGGTAATATCTGGTAGAGTTAGTATTCATCTTGTGGTCACTTCTAGATAGCTCTGTTCTATTTGAATTATTGTTCTCAGACTAGTGATTCATTGTCTTTTTGAAATGCTTGATGGATTCATATCAGAAGAATAAAGTTTATTGATGAACTTGTCAAATGGGAATTTGTTTCAGACAGCTAAAGGTGCTTGATCTAATCGAGTCAGAAGTCACGGATGACGAGGTGGATTGGATTTCTTGTTTTCCTGAGGGTGAAACGCATCTGGAGTCTTTGTCTTTTGACTGTGTAGAATCCGCTATCAATTTCAAGGCGTTGGAGGAGCTCGTGATTAGGTCACCCTTCTTGAAAAGACTTAGAACGAACAGGTTTGTTTCCCTCGAAGAACTGCATCGACTCATGATTCGAGCACCGCAGTTAACGAGTCTTGGGACGGGTTCATTCAGTCCAGAGAATATGCCTGAGGGTCAACAAGAACCGGATTATGCAGCTACTTTTCGTGCTTGTAAATCCTTAAATTGTCTCTCAGGATTCAGGGAATTAATGCCTGAATACCTCCCAGCTATCTATCCAGTTTCTGCAAATCTCACCTCCCTTAACTTCAGTTATGCTAATATATCTCCTGAGATGCTGAAGCCAATCATACGCAATTGTCACAATGTCCGAGTCTTCTGGGTATGTGTCTTTCTTGATCTTTATTTCTGAATGGCTTTGTAATATCATTTAGTAGGAGGCGTGGTACATTGTATAAGTTTTCTTTAAATATCTGTTAACTGATGAATTTGAGTTACATGCATATCTTGATACTTCAATAATGCAGGCTCTTGACTCGATATGCGATGAAGGACTACAGGCAGTGGCTGAAACATGCAAGGAGCTCCGTGAGCTTCGGGTTTTCCCTTTTGATCCTCGTGAAGACAGTGAAGGTCCTATCTCGGAAGTAGGCTTCCAAGCAATTTCAGAGGGCTGTAGGAAACTAGAATCTATCCTGTACTTTTGTCAGCGGATGACTAATGGAGCTGTAAATGCCATGTCTGAAAACTGTCCCCAGCTTACCGTGTTTAGGCTTTGCATAATGGGTCGCCACAGGCCTGACCACGTGACAGGAAAGCCAATGGACGATGGCTTTGGTGCCATTGTCAGAAACTGCAAGAAGCTAACCCGACTTGCAGTATCGGGTTTACTAACAGATGAAGCTTTCAACTATATAGGAGAATATGGGAAACTTATCCGTACACTATCTGTAGCTTTTGCGGGGAACAGTGACAGGGCTCTGAGATATGTTCTTGAGGGTTGTCCTAAGCTACAAAAGCTTGAAATCAGGGACAGTCCCTTTGGTGATGTTGGATTGCGCTCTGGTATGCATAGGTATTACGACATGAGGTTTGTTTGGATGTCATCATGTGCCTTATCCCGCAGAGGCTGCAAGGATGTTGCTCGTGCTCTGCCTAATGTAGTAGTGGAAGTATTTGGGTCAGATGATGATGATGACGAAGACACTGTCACTGGGGATTATGTTGAGACATTGTACATGTATCGGTCCCTTGATGGCCCAAGGAAGGACGCACCA
This sequence comes from Lepidium africanum, assembly GCA_900406405.1. Lineage (NCBI taxonomy): Eukaryota > Viridiplantae > Streptophyta > Magnoliopsida > Brassicales > Brassicaceae > Lepidium > Lepidium africanum. The sequence goes on along the minus strand of OVAX01001493.1, from coordinate 33,670 downwards.
AAGTTTGTAACAATTTTATGAAGTAAACTTGGGTGTAAATGAGGCTATGCTTGGGGAAAAACTAGCAAGCAGAAGAGAATATGTTTGTAAACTGTAAGCGTTTCAGAGATACACTGCATAAATTGTTTTGCCATTTGATTTGTTTGGTTGTGTAATTGCTGGAAGGAAGAAATAGTTATGAAATTGAACGAAAGAATCGTCTATTATTTGTTGGTGAGGTAATAATGGTTTCTACTTTCTTTTCTTAGTTCACATACATTACCAGATATCTACAGCCAATTTTAAGATTATTTTTCGAAAGAATAATTATGTTAAACAATAACACTGTAAGGCTTTTCAATCTATATTGGCTTACAACTATCTTCTTCACCATTCTGCTTCTCTTCCTCCATCGCCAGATGCTGCTCTATGGTTTCGATAAATCCTGTAACTTTCTCCAAGCTTTTTTCATCAAGTCTGGGGACAGTATGGCCTTTGGGATGATGGACGACTACTGGATTCTTGAATGATTTTATCAGCTCGGTTCCGTAAGGTTTCAAGAAATCTGTCTCTCCTGCAACAAAGAGAACCCATTGCACCAGATTCAATCATAAACGTATGAGCTTGTGGAGAATTGTAAACCACTTGAAAAGAATCATAGATATAGAGCATCAGTGTACCTAAAAAGTGAAGGGAGAGAATGTCCAAGGAAGACGGGTACGCATTCTCTGCCACTTTCGGGGCTTTGAACATAGCTCCTCCAATTATTATCAGAAACTTAATCTTTGGTACTTTCGTCAGTGCAATTCCCTGCAAATTTGAAAAAACATAAGTAAAAAACAGAGACCTTTTGTTAATAAATACGAACACGATCACTGCATTAATAATATTTGTGACGTACCTTAGCTTGCAGTCCTGGTAAACCACCTGACAGAATTGCTCCCTGAGAAATAACTTACGTCAGCAAAAAGTTCAAATTTGGATTTTCAAGAGTAGAGAAAAGTCTGACTCTTTTCAAATTTTAAGTGTAGATTACCTGAGAAAACCCAATGAGACCATCAAAGGGACCAAGCTCAATCATGCGATCCTCTAAATACTCCAAACAATTCTCAAAATTCGTATACTCAGAAAATTCCTGAAATGTAAATTTAAAAAAACCTGATTACAGGAATCTTCGAAGGTGGAAGAGAATAAAGAAAGAAAAAAACGAATTATACCTTGTTAAATTGAAACCATTCGTAATAAGGGGGATCGAAAATGCCTTCGACATCAGATTTTCCATTACACGGAAAAGGTGCATCGAGGAAGACGAGATCGAGTCGGTCAATGACAGATTGAGGCCATTTATGAAGCTGTATCTTCATTATCTCTCCGCTAGTACGGAATCCATGAAGACATAAGAACCTTGGTTTCCTCACAGTCGATCCTCCTTCGCTTCCCATTTTTGACGAAATTCACAGTTTGTTCTTTTTCGTCTCCTCTGTGTTTGCCTTTTTATAAAGCTTCTATTCCTTCTTCCAGGAACCATCGTTGTTCACATATTGATCCATGTATTTTTTTTTCCTCAAAAAAAATATATTTTACCATTTATTGCACATGGAAATTGCCAAATAGGTCGATGGGATTGAGTAATTCTGGTTTTCTTCCTTTTCTTATCTGGCAGAATTTGATTGGTTGGCAATTGTTGGTGAAGCAACCAAAGTTTCCAACGGACGGTTGAGATTAAACAACATCTCACGGATATTTGGAATCTGACCGCATGGGAAACGACATCTTGTGCCCGCAATCTAGGCGTCGGTTCGGTTTAATAAAATTGAACCGGTTTATTCTAGTCTGATTAGATTATAATTAAATCCGGTTTTCAATATTGATCGAAGATTAGAGAGAGATGAGGAGAGGAAAGGAGGAAGACGAAGTGGAACAATTGCTTCAAGCTGCTCAAGATGACATGATACTCAAGCTCTCTGTTAATTCTCATACATCTAGATCATCTTTGGATTACCTCGATCCAGATCTTCACTCTAGATTTCTCGCTCTCAAATCTAAACCCTTGGCGAAGAAGAAGAAGGATCATCAGCAACGAGAGAAACCACGACCTAGATCTCCGACGAAATCAAAGCATGTCGAAGACACGCCAGAAGATCTCATGCGCAGATTCGCGAATCTGAAGACTTCTTTACCTTCCGCCTCGTCGTCCTCTCTTCCGGATACAATCGGAGAAGATTCGGATGAAATTGGAGAAGATGCTGAAGTGGAGAAGCTAATACAGTGGGCAATGGACGCTGCTCGTCTGGATCCTTCTCCTCCCTCTGACGATGATAACAATCAGAGTTCCGATGACGATGATGATGAGAATGATTCGACGAGAAATGTCAAACTCTAATCGATGACCTGTATCAAAAAAACTCTAATCGATGACAATTTGGCTTTTCCCTGTAATATATACATTCCTTTATTAACAGTTGAAAATCGAATTTTATTTCTCTTATGATCCTTCTAAGGACTTTCACGAGATTGAGAGTTAAAGTCTAAATTTGGCAACGAAATTACTACGAAATCTGTTTATGCAATGGTGACATTCACTGTTATAATTCTTCAGTTTCAGGGAAAATTGAATTGAAAAAAATCCAAATCAATTTGAATGCTGAGATTAAAGTAGAACACTTATTTGGTCAAAACAAAATACAGATTTTTTGACACTCACAATACTGGAAATTTACAGAGAGGGATTAGGGTAATTGTAGGAGGGTGGGAGTTTCTTAATGAACTCTAAAACAGCTTTTGCAGTGTTGGTAGCAGCCAATGATCCAAACTTTCGAACAGTGTTATCTCCAACTCCAGCTAAATCTGATAATCCCCTTATCACTATGATTGGATACCCATTTGACACGCACGTCTAGGCAACAACAAAACGAAAAACAAATCACTTTCAACATTTAAATCTTAAGTTAAAATCAGTTAATTAGTCAGACATGAGTATTGTTATTACCATAGCCACTGCAGAACTCTCCATATCTGAGGAAGAAACCCCAAAAGAATCGTACAAAAATGTTCTATAGGCTGAATTATCCACAAATATGTTAGCTGTGGCTGCCTTTAAACCAACAACTAATTTTGGTTTCTCTGGTAGACACAGAGTTGCATTTACACACTGGATCAGCTCCATCTTCTGCAAATACACAGATGAAGATCAATCCTTGAAGCATTATTTTCTTAAAGTTTATAATCTAATCATTAATTTTTAACAAACCTGTAAATCATCGGCAAGATGAAGCCACTCTTGAGTTGTATTGATCCAAAACACTTTCTGAGGTGAATTTATTTGACCATTGACTGAATAGAATTCCTCGTAACTATATCCAATACTCCCTAGCTCATTGTTGCCATCTCCTTTTGGAACATTATAGTTCCCGACATCTAAGGACGCTGCATACCCATCTCCTTTTAGTTTCTCTGGATTCTGTTGGACTCAGAACCAAAATCATCAGGCAATATACAGAAAAGGAAGCAGTATTATTTATACATCAATAACAAAAACTAGTGTATAGATGTTTTAAATTTACCAGCCAATCCCACAAGCCAGCATCCGTGATTTGGTTAGGAATGCTCACATCTCCAATGGACATTGAGTTGTTTGTATTTCCTGCAATGCCAAAATGCACGATCCCTTTCACTCTAAACATATCTATCATCTGTTGTGTTGCTGCTGCTGCATTCACCTGCAAATTTTTACTTACAACATTAGTTTACATTTTTGGTGGCAATATTTACTATCTCTGTTTTTGCCACGGATTGCTACTTTTTGTTCACATGATTTTAAAATATATTTAAATATACTGAAATTATTGGCGTTGACTAAATGATAGGATATGGTGCGGCTGTAAAATCATTAAAAATATATATATATATATTATTATAATAAATGTTATAGTTGCTTACCATTCCTATACCACATCTAACATACACAACCTTCTTTCCATGAATCTTCCCTATCCTAAAACGTCTTCCTGCATTCATTTACACACACAATCAGAAACATTTTACATTTAAACCGATTCCAGTGGTAAGTAAGCTCAGTATATACCAGAGAGATCAATGAAAGGATGTATTGGGTCGGGTCTGAAATCAACACTACCAAGGAAAGCATCTTCTTCCGTCTCAAAAACCGTCACAAGACCGATGTAAGGTCCTCTGCGGTTTACTTTTCTGATGGTAATGGCGGTTTTGAACTTGTCTGAAGGTGTGGCTGAAGAGCACAAAACGTGTAACGAAGAGATGAAGAAGAAGAAGAACAGAGGAGTAAAAGAAAATTTGTGGTCCTTGGAAGCCATTTGAATTGGTGAGTCTGAGATCCAAATCCCCAGTTTATGTTTACCCATTATATAGTCCAAGACTTACATGCATATAATAATCAGTGTGATGTTTTTGTTTTCCACGTGATTTTTGTCTCTGTTATTTCTAACATATATATATATATATAATAATAATCTTTCTATATACACATTATACATGCGGTTGCTCAGTATATAATCTTTATGGAGTTGTAGAGATCAACTTTGAAGTTATTGACCACTAAAATATCTTGGGCATCTACAAAATACCATATATTCTCTCTCTGTATATGTATACGTAGCTTCAAAGAGAAAATGATATGACCTTGGCTAGAGTAAATTTGCTTGAGAGATTCATTTAGTTGACACTCAAATTGTTACCAATCTAAATCACTCAGGCAGAGATTAAAAGTAGAATACTTACTTGGTAAAAGGAGATGCAGATTATGATATTCATAGGAATAAGGTTTATAGATAGGAATCAGAGTAGCTAAATAAGAGGTGGGAGCTTCTTAATGAACTCTAACACAGATTTTGCAGTATTAGTGGCAGCTAAAGATCCAAACTTATGAACAGTGTTATCTCCAACTCCAGCTAAATCTGATAATCCTCTTATCACTATGATTGGGTACCCATTTGACACGCACGTCTAGGCAACAACAAAACAAACAGCAAATCACTTTAACAACATAATTTTAAGCTAAATCAATGAATTAGTCAGACATGAGACTGTTATTACCATAGCTACTGCAGAGCTCTCCATGTCTGAAGAGGAAACCCCAAAAGAATCGTATAAAAATGTTCTATAAGCTGAATTATCCACAAATATGTTAGCTGTTGCTGCCTTTAAACCAACTACTAATTTTGGTTTCTTTGGTAGACACAGACTTGAATTTACACACTGGATCAGCTCCATCTTCTGCATCACATATATATAGATGAAGTCATTAAGAACCATCCTTAACTATTGGAAACATTATGTTCTTGAATGTTATGATCTAATCAATGTTTAACAAACCTCTAGACCAGCTGCAAGATGAAGCCACTCTTGAGTTGTATTGATCCAAAACACTTTCTGAGGTGAATTAGTTTGACCATTGACTGAATATAGTTTCTCATAATTGTATCCAATACTCCCTAGCTCATTGTTGCCACCTTTTATTGGAACATTATAGTTCCCGACATCTAAGGACGCTACATACTCGTCTCCTTTTACTTTGTCTGGATTCTGTTGTACAAAAATCATCAAACAATATACAAGGAAGAAGCAATTATAGTTGCATATCAACACAACAAAAAAAAAACTAGTGTAATAATGTTTTATATATACCAGCCAATCTAACAAGCCAGCATGCGTGATTTGCTTAGGAATGCTAACGTCTCCAATGGACATTGAGTTGTTTATGTTTCCTGCAATCCCAAAATGCACGATCCCTTTCACTCTGAATACATCTATCAGCTGTTGTGTTGTTGCTGCTGCATTCACCTGTATATTTTTCCTTATATAACATTTCTTTTTTGGCGGCGAATAACAATTACTATATATTTTTATTTCATAACAAGTGTCACGGATTAATATAATACTTTTCACGTGGATTTTATATATCTAAATATTCTTATAATGTTATTAGCTTTGAATAATTTAACTTGGTGTTGGTTGAAAGTAACTATAATTTTTTGTTAAAAACTCGAAAACAGCGTTAATTGAGTCATCTAGCATGATAGAGTTTAAGATTCTATGGATGGGATCTTTTGATAAACTAGTTGACAAAAAAGAGTGAAAAACAAGTGTATTGATATTTTGGTTCTCTCACCTATATCTTCTTCGACTTACTTGATTATCTCATACTTCACTGTCATCTTATCTTATAACATGACTCCCATTTGGAAGAACGAGAGATACTTTCAAAAAGAAAAATCTAAAAGCTGCCTCCGAAGATTAAGACCTTAATCCGAACTTAGAAGTTATTAAAGGAATTGAAAAACATCTTAAAATAGATGTTATAGTTGCTTTGCTTAATTACCATTCCTAAGCCACATCTGACATACAGAATCTTCTTTCCATGAATCTCCCCTATTCGAAAACGTCTTCCTGCATTCATTTACATCACAATATCAGAAACTTTTACATGTTAACCTCAAAGGGTCTCTCTCAAGATAGAAAACCTGTTAAGAAATCGATTCAAGTGGTAATTAAGCTCAGTATATACCAGAGAGATCGATGTAAGGATGCTTTGGGTCGGGTTTGAACTCGACATTGCCGAGGAAAGCATTTTCTTCTGTTTCGATAACCGTTACAAGACCGACGTAAGGTCCTTTGCGGTTAACTGTTCTGATGGTAATGGCGGCTTTAAGTTTATCTGAAGGTGTAGTTGAAGCACACAAAATATGAAAGGAAGAGATGAAGAAGATGAAGAAGAAGAAGAAGAAGAAGAGCAAAGGAAGAAAAGTAAATTTGTGGTCGTTAGAAGCCATATACGCACCAATTCCCTAGCTTCTGTTTACTAACACATAGCATCCAAGTTGAACCTCTCAACTCTCAAGGCTTATATGAATATAATAATTAGTGTGCAATATATCTTTTTCCACGTCATTTTCGTCTCTTCAAATGTCTTTCATGCGGGCCATGCGGGCGGCTGCGTATGTATTTTGATTCTGTAGTTATAATAAATAAAACTTTGAAGACAGCTATGAACAATAAGATATCTATGGGATCTTCAAAATGTACCATATATTTGTTAGATTTTTTATGGGAAAAATATCATTTAACACCAAATTTACCAAAAAAAGTTAAATTGCACACCAAACTATCATAATTATTGATTAAACAATAAATTTTTAGTTGACTTCTAATAAAACCTTGAATTTTGCATTGACCGAGCCGATTTACCCCGACGTTAAATTGTTAAACAGAAATCATTAACGGAGTTAAAATCCGTTAATCAGCCTCTGTTAAGTAAAGCTGTGGGTTTTAGTTAAAAAGAAATCAAAGAAAAAAAATATCCAATCAGTGTTATTCTTCATCTCATCTTCAAAAACACAAAAACCTGGAAATCTAAATGTAATGATTCAAGACAATCAGTTGAAGCACAATCAATTCTCTGCAATTGTTCTCTCAATCAAATAATGTTGTTTTCTAATCTCCAAATCTCTTCAATTTAATCTCCAAATCTCTTCAATCGTGACTCGTGAATGATGATGATAATGTTTATGGATTACTTAATCAAACATTGTCGCTTTTGATTTTAAACCATAGTGAAGAATACTCCTTTGCTTCAGTTGAATTTGGGGATTTTCCTTTTGTAATTTTAATCTTCGGTGTAGATTTCAAGGCAAAATCGTGAAATAAAGCTTAGACCCAGAAATCAATATAAATAAAAGAGTTAGAAAGATGGAGTTAGAAGAGATTGAGAAAGAAAAAGCGAGATGTGGGGCGCGTTGGAACTCGGACTTGGACGAAAGAGATGGCGAAAGGTAGATTTCGCTGGCATTGGTGGCTCGTTATGTTGCTCACCGGTTAGTGGTTTTCAGATGACGATCCTGGGGGTCTTGCTAGAGGACGGTGAGATACAACCGAATCGGTGAATTCTGCACGAAGCCGGTGGTGAGTCCTCCATGACGACGCCACAACCACTACTCTCATCGGCTACAAGCTGTTTCGTCCATTGTTGGCCTGAGATCAACTAAGTACAGTGAATCGGCGGATCTACTTATCTTTTTACTAAAATTGTTCGAGGACAACATAAAATAAAAATGGATAAGGGAGTCTTAGCCAAACAATTCAATCTATCTGGGTTATCTAATGGTTACTTTGGTCACTTCAGTTTCATGGCTGAAGGTTCCTCACCACTCTGTTGTTGAAATCAGAGTCTAGTAGCTTTGATAGTCACGAGATAACAATGGCTCATGTTAGAACCGCAAGAGGACAATGGAACTAACAAAGAGAAGGTCATCTTGCTGTGCTCCAATGGTAAAATATGGACTCCTTTTGGTAGGTTTTAGTTTGGAATGGACCAATATAGACATGGACGATTTAGGATAGATAATAGGCGTTTTGGCAAAGATTGGAAAAATCGAATGTGTGGGTTTGCTTGTTTACAACGATTAGAGAGGTTCATTTGTTAAGATCTTGTTTGGGTTAGACTACAATTAACATCATTGGTTGTGTACAAGGGTTTTTTTTTCTACGGTTAAGCATCAGTTGTTCTTATCCAGTTCGATCAACGGCGGGCCATCTTGGCATAAGCTTTTCTGGATTATAATGGGTTTAGCTCCTAGTCTGCACATTAGAGATTAGATCGAATCAAATTTTTTCACAAGTTTCTTCTTCAGGCATCAAGAAGTCATTCCGATATTGCCACTAAAGAAAAGAAACCGTAATCCAATTTGCGAGGTGCGCCAGTTCCCAAAGGAGGTCTCGCCATCTGCTTTCGTCTTGTTGACATTGATATGGTTGTGCTTTTCCATTTGTAGATTTGTATGTCATTAGGTTTGTGTTCTTATCAACCCAGAACATCGGTCAAAATGATGTAATTCTTCTCATCTATAATAAATATCGTTGACAAAAAAAAAGAGATTGAGAAAAGAAAGTCATAAGAGAAAAGAAAGAGACGATAAAGAGAGTTTTTTTTCTTTATTCAGTTAAAAATTAAAACGCAACGTTTTGATAAATGGAAGTAAGTAACAGAGTTTAACGATGTTAATCATTTCTGTTAAGTAATTTAACGTCAAGTTAATTTGGCTCGGTCAACTTAAAATCTCGGGTTTTAATGAAAGTCAACTACAAGTTCATGGTTTAATCAATAATTACGATAGCTCAATGTTCAGTTTAACTTTTTGGTAAGTTCATTGTTAAATCAACATTTTTTCCAATTTTTTTTATATAACTCGGTAATGCGGTTCAATGGAAACACACTATAAATACTATGAACACTATGAGTTTTAGACTATCTAGAAACTTTTCTCTCATGCTAATTCAATAATCAATAGGTCAACAAGCTCTGAAATCCGACTAATCTCGGTGCCATAGGGAGACATGTTAATATTCCTAATGTCACACATAAATGAGAATTTGTTTTTAGAAATATTCGGAGATTGAATAACACATTACTACTTTCTCAAATTCTAGTACTACCATTAAACTACATCACTGTATGCTACTACGAAAAATTTGCTAAGAGTAAACACTCTTTTATTCATTTCCAAAAATACCTATAGTTAAGATACAATGTAAGGTTGAAAAGATTAGTTCAGTGTTTATCACCTCTAGAAGCTATATTTATTTCTAACTCAATGTAGGTATTCATTCATTCATTCTCCAACAAACCTAGTGGTTCTTTAAGCATTGTGTTGATTGCATTCCGCAAGTCTAACTTGTATGGACTCTCTTTCTTAAAACCTTTTTTGTTTTGCAGAGCCCACTGGCTAGCTCCATTTATGTCATTACTACAAGTAAAAGGAGATGAAGAACTCTTTTTGTGCCAGAGATACAGGCGAAAGAGGCAGACCACTAACATAAGTATCCCAGCAATTGTGAAGTCTTTTCTTATGACATTTAGCTTCTGTTACATCTAAACAATTTTGTTCTTTAATTTAGTTTTTAACTACCATTTTTTTTTTTTAAAGTTTAGTTGTTTGGGTCACATCGTCCACCTTAATGGTTTTAATTTGATAATCTATAAATTCAAGCAACAAATAAGTTGCAGATAATTCGAAGATATAATTTTTTGTAACATCTTATATAACTATTCAAAAAGACACCAAAAGCTAAAAAGAAAGTAATGCTAGCTAATATCTTTAACTAAGACCTTAGATTTCTAATGTAAAAATATTAATAAAGTAATAAAATGTGAATAAAGAAAAAAAGAAAGTCTCTTAAATAAAAAATTCAAAGATGGGTTTCTTGACACGTATCAATCGTTTTTTTTTTTTAAAAAAAATATTAATATTATAATTGTATAAGGATTTCTAAGAAACCTTGATAATGTTGCTCTAAAAACTTTGCATTAGCGGCCCTTTTAATTAAAGAGAACTAATTGAAAACATAACTAAATCCTTCGATCTTTAAAAACTCGTCTAGATATGTTAAAAAAAACGAATCACTCCTCGAATATTGATGTTGTCTGTCGTAATGTCTGGTAATATGGATCTCAGTTTTCTGTTGAGATGACAAACACATCATTGTCCAAAACAGAATTTTTATATTTGCTGCAAAGACGATAATAAATTTAGTGAATTCTTGGGGTAGAAGGTTTTTGTTTTATTTCTTAGTTACATATAACATATAATTCTAATTTTGAGCCAATCACAATATTAGTAGGATTATATATTTTTTTCTTAAATATTATTTCTTAGATTTAGATCTTATGGTGTATTTCTCAGAAAAAAAAAGTGTTTTTTATTGGGTGCGTTTTGGAAAAGATCTGCGTTTTGGTGGCGAAGCAGGGGTTATCTAGCACGACTCAACTCTTTTACAGCTCTCTATTTTTATTACTTTTTCTTCTTCCGGGAACAACTCAGTGTTCTCTCCTGATTCCATCATGAATCGTCGTTCCCGTTCTTTCTTCTCCGTCGCTCTGATCGCTTTCCTCTTCCTCCATCATCATGTTCTCGCTTCTTCCCACTTCGAAGGTTTCGATGCTGAAGACGATGACATCGTTGAAGATTCCACTGAGCTTCATCACACGCTTCGTACTCCTCTCCTGACTCAGTCCGAGTCAACGGTTCTGGATCTGGAACCTACCCCCGAATCCGATTCTACTCCGACTTCTGAATCGGATCCTCCCACTCAAGCTGTGAAGCCTTCGTCTACCTCATTCGATTTCTGGGATGAAGATGAGTTCGAAGGATTGCCCGAAGAGGAGAAGTCAAAGGAATCTCCGGTTGTTTCTGATAATGCCTCTCCTGTCGATCCACAGACGCCAGATCTTGTGTCTGCTTCGGAAACTGCAGATACTGACATCCCGAAGAAGAAGCAGTCCTACACTGTGGAGATTGTTTGCGTTGCTATTTTGATTGCTTACGCAATCAACTACTTCACTGGGAAACGTGAGAATGAAAACCTCGCTTTGGCTTGGGCTTCGAAATTCGGTCTCAAAGATTCCATATTCGAGAAAAACTTCAGTTTGCTGGGAGTTGGTGAAGGTGAAGACTCACCTTTGTTGCTGAAAGAAGCCACGAACGTATTTAAATTCTACGCGAGTGGGCGTAGGTATTGCCATGGGCTTTTGGCGACCATGGAGCTTAAAAGCAGACACGATCTGATCTCAAGGCTATTTAACGCGGTTGTACCTTGTAAAGATGAGATCAGTTTTGAGGTATACATGAACGATGAAGCCATGGATCACATCGTGTTTGCGATGGCTAGAAAGAAGGCGGCGAAAACAATGCACAAGGAACTGAGGGATCTGCAGAGATTCGGTGGGATAGTGCCTACTCCCGGCGGGAGGAAGTGGGTATCGGAGGAATTGGCTGTGGTCTCTGAGTCTAAGGAGGTAGCTGGGGACATGATCTCAGATATCGTACTTGATCAGGTCAGATGCTCCATCTTTTTGGGGTTTTGTCGTTGTTTGATGATTGAGAATGATAACACTTTAGTTTCTTCTTGGACTTCAGCCTTTACATTTAATAGATGAACATGAAAGTTCATATAAATTTTTGAGCTTTTCAATTGGTACTCACTGCATTTCCTTATATGCCTTGGATTTTCTCTAATCATGTGCAATAAGAAAAAGGAGCTATTCTTACGGTAAAGGGACGTGCTTGATCAGAGCAAGAGCTTTAGTGATCAGTTAGCTTGGAAATATAGCTAGGCAATTCCCTTTGCTAAGAACTATAGGATCTTTTTCTTTTGGTGTGAGCTCGTGTCTGTGTCATGTAGGGTGAAGAGTTATGTTGTACAGCAGAGTTCCTTAGGTTAGTCTTGCTCTCACATGTTTAGGCCAGATGGTAGTGATATGTTGAAGGGAGGTCATTACGTTCGGAGTTTAATAAGGGTGAACTACTTGTAAAGTGTGTATATGTGGGAAATGGATCTCAAACTTAATGGACTTAAGACTTTTTTAACTTTGCTTATTGATACATGGTTTTTGTATCTCCTTATATTATCTGTTATACTAATCAAACTTCGATAATGCGATTGCTCTCTGTAGGTTTTTGGTGACAAGTCATTCGAAAAGTTTGGGAAGTATTTCATCTCAATGCATTTTTCGGACCAACACCCTGGTAAACACAGGAAGATGCTGCTTTTCAAGTTTGCCCTACCTGATATCAAACACATGGATGATATGGCTCGGTTGGTAGCGCTGATTCCGTATTACATTGACGCTGTTGGGCGCTACAAGCTTAGCTCCCAGGTATAGGGACGAACTTATAATCACTTGTCATTTTGCTAGCAAGGGTTACTGGTTGAGTAAATGTGTATTTCTGTATGCAGGCAAGGAACAAAACTGATGGTGCTAGGCAAAAGGCTGCTCAGGAAGCGTACAAGGAACTTCAGAATGTGAGACAAGAAGCATTGCAGAGAAAGAAAGCCGAAAAGAAGAAAATGTTGGAAGAGGCAGAGGCAAAGCTTAGCGCAGAGGCTCTACGGAAAAGAGAAGCAAAAGAACGTGCACGCCAGATGAAAAAGTCAATGCCAAAAGTTAAGATGAGTCGCGGTCACTAGATTCAAGCATAGGGACATCGATCTAATGTCAGTCTCATATTTGCCATTGGAAAAGCTACTCCCTTGTTAGTCCTTTCGATTAGATATTTTTCTTACTTCGAATCTTTACTTGCAGCTTATTTTTACTTCATTACCGGTTTCCCTTATAGTAGCACCGAGGCCATGCTTTTGATAAAATTCTCCAGAACCTCTTTGATACATAAGTTGAGTTTTAAAGTTGTAGGCCTCGATTCTTGTTCCCTGATAGTAACATCCTTTGTTCTCAGTTATGCAAGAAAAGTGTTATAATTTTAAGTATTAATGGCAGATTCATCTCAGTAATTGCTTTTCAAACGAAACCTTCGTCAATGCGAGAGTCAAAATCCTATTTTTTACTTTCCCACTTACAAAACTTTGTGCCAAGCTCTAATGGCAGCTGCGGCCACAAAGCTGTGGAAAGATGTCCCCATCAGAGACACACCTTAGTTAGCATCTTGCAGACTCAGCTGAGCAATTGATGTAAACACAACTCAAGATCTCGCATTTTAGCTACCCATGTTTTCTAGTCACTGGCTACAGATTAGCTGCATATTACTCGAGATCATTCCGTTCGCACAGAAAGTCATAAAGCGATCGACTTTGTAAGTCTTTATGTAAGTTAAAAAGCTTTTTAAAAGTTTGCAGAGACTGCAGTTAATAAACCTGCACATGTTTTCTTGCTTACTTTGGGGAGTTACATGTATGTCCGGAATAAGCATGAAAAGAGAAAAATGCCAGAGGAAACAACATGACAAGTATGTGTCCCTATTCCAATAATTTTATTAACATCATTTGTCTTGTTCACCTGCTCTTGATTATCAGAGTTTACTAGTTGTTCCATTTTAAGCACATTCCTACGTCTGAGTGTATTATTTGTTTGTATGGCCTAGTAGAATATTTGATATGATTGCTTACATTGTTAATTGTCCACTCAACGAAGCATAATACTAAAAGCATTATCAATATAGCAAGTAGATGAGAAGGCATACAAATATACATGAAATAATCACATGAACAAAAGAATTAGTCAACCACCTTGCCGTTGTCGGCCTTAACATTGTCGGTGACAGAGCTAAGAAAGCAGGAGATGAAGCAGTTCTACACTGTGGAGATCGTCTGCGCCTCTTTCTTGATTGGTTACGCAATCAAAAACTACTTCACTGGAAAACGTGAGAATGAAGAGCTCGTTTTGGGTTGGGCCACGAAATTCTGTGTTAAAGACTCGATTTTTGAAAAGAACTTCAGTGTGCTGGGAGTTGGTGAAGAAGAGGATTCACCGTTAATGGTGAAAGAAGCACCGAACGTCTTCAAATGCCACGCAAGAGGGCATAAATATTGCCATGGGTTGTTGGCGACCATAGAGCTTAAGAGCAGACACAATTTGATCTCAAGGCTATTCAACTCTGTGGTACCTTGTAAAGATGAGATCAGTTTTGAGGTATACATGAATGATGAAGCTATGGATCACATAGTATTTGCGATGGCTAGGAAGAAAGCGGTGAAAACCATGCACAAGGAGCTGAGGGATCTGCAGAGATGTGGAGGGATGGTGCCCATTCCCAGCGGTAGGAAGTGGATATCGGAGGATTTAGATGTGATATCTGAGTTTGAAGAGGTAGCTAGGGACTTGATCACTAATCTTGCAGTTAATAAGGTCAGATGCTCAATCTTTTTGGGTTTTCATTATTGTTTGCTGATTAGCAATGATAGTAGTTTAGTTTGAGTATACTTTCTTCTTAGACTTCAGAAACTAAACATTTAAGTCCATAAGAAATTTTGAGAGATGATAGCAATTTAATTGGTTCTGTGTATCTCCGGAAATTATTTGGTGTAGCAATCAAACTTAATTGATGCAATTGCCCTCTTTAGGTTTTTGGCGACTTGTCTTTCCAAAAGTTTCAGAAGTATTTCGTATCAATGCAATTTTCAGACAAACATCCTGGCAAACACAAGAAGGTGCTGTTTTTCAACTTTGCCCTACCTGATGCTGAACACATGGATGATATTGTTCTGTTGGTAGCGCTAATTCCATATTACATAGACTTCGTTGGACACTACAAGCTCAGCTCCGAGGTCTAGGAGCAAACTTATCACTACTTGCTATTTTATCAATCTCTGTAACTTGTTAAGTAAAACTAAATCTCTATATGTAGGCTTATGCTACTATACAGAAAATAAGGAAGCAAGGTCCAAACGCACTCGTCGGCTCAATTCAGACTTCCAACAAAATCTAAGTCTTCTTCTTCTTTTGTTTTAGTTTTTGTTAAGTTTCAGAGGTTTATAAACAGAGATAAACACTGTGACTTAGTTTGATAGTTTGATAGAAAGAATGAATTTGAGTTTTAAGAAGATAGTTGCAGGTTTTAGAGAAAACAGAAAATGTAAAGGAGCACACAAGCATTTTTACGAGTTCAGTGGGTCAAGGTGACTCCACCTACGTCTCGCCGGGATATGACCCGGAATCCACTAGATTGATAAAGTTTACAGAAATTACAAATAAAAACTCTCAGCCCCTTACAAAGCAAATACAGTTCTCACACACTCAAACCCCTGTTTTCCAAGAACAAATGTGTTTACACTCACCAATGCTCTCTAACTCTCGCCTTTATAGACTAACAAGGTTGCTGTTAGTTGCCCTAGTCCCAGCCCCAAACTTATAATTTTTTCTCTCCTTAACATACCCTCTGCAGAACCTGCAATTCTGCAATTTGGTAAGAGACAAAACACCAATCATTTGCTTTAGAACAGACTGCATTGTCGGTGGTCCCCTCCAGCTCTCAAACCTGAGTGTACTTCCTGATACTTAGTTGTACCTCTTGCTTCAGCTCTTCTTTTTGTCTTGATCTTCAATGCTAATTTCAACAGTTTTGTAAATAACAGAGTGGAGTTACATATTTCATCAGTGGTTCCAAGTTTGTAGGAATTGTTTGTATTCCACGTTTTCGTTTCATTTGTGATTTTTTTGTAGTATGTTACTCCGATAAAATACTATAAAGAAAACATTTTGTTGTGAAATTCTTATTTTCCAAAACTTTAGCAGCACTGAGCTCTCTCTATGGCAGCTGCAACAACAAAGCTACCGAGAAGTCTACAACAAAGACGCACCTTCGTGAACGCCAGGGTCAAATGGGTTTGTGATCCGTACCTCGACGAAGCTGTTCAGCGAGAGAAAAACCTCAAACAACTTCTCTCTCTCAAAGATCGAATTGTATCATCTCCGTCGAAATCACTCCCTCTCTCTTCCCTTTCACTTCTCAAGCCTCTCGTCAATCTACCCATTACCGTCGCCGCGTTTTTCCAGAAATACCCTTCTATCTTCACCACTTTTCAGCCCTCTCGTTCTCTTCCTCTCCACGTTCGTCTCACTCCGGAAGCTCTCGCACTTCACAGAGAAGAAGAGACGATTTACTTCTCGCCTCCTCATCGTAATGTCACTGTTCAACGGTTGACCAAATTCTTGATGCTGACGGGAGCCGGAAGTCTCCCTCTCAATGTCGTCGATCGTTTCAGGTTTGATTTAGGTCTCCCTCTCGATTATATTACTTCGCTGATCGGCGATTACCCGGATTACTTTGAAGTAGCGGAGATCAAAGATCGGTTCACGGGTGAGAAGACTCTTGGTTTGGCTCTTTCTTCGTGGCGAAACAACCTCGCAGTGTCAGAAATGGAGAGAAGAGAAGCTACTGTTGATGGGTTTCGTGTGGAAAAAGGGTTGCGCATAAGGTATTCGATGAATTTCCCCAAAGGATACGAGTTGGACAAAAGGGTGAAGAATTGGGTTGAGGAATGGCAAAATCTCCCCTACATCTCACCTTATGAAAACGCCTTTCACTTAGGACCGAGCAGTGATCAGGCTGAGAAGTGGGCGGTCGCAGTACTCCATGAGCTTTTGTATCTGTTAGTATCTAAGAAGACTGAGACAGACAATGTGCTTTGCTTAGGGGATTATTTAGGGTTTGGGATAAGGTTAAAGAAGGCTATAGTGCACCACCCTGGTATATTTTACATGTCACACAAGATTCGAACCCAGACTGTTGTTCTAAGGGAAGCTTACCATAAAGCTTTGTTGCTGGAGAGACATCCATTGATGGGGATGAGACATAGGTACATATATCTTATGAGCAAATCAGAGAGAGTAAAGAAACGATATTATGTTCAAGGAACTGAGAGAAGCAACCGGAAAAAGAGAGTCATCAAAGCTTGTGAAGATGGTAAAATTAAATGCACCTAATAGCAGCCCCGGTGATCACTAAGAATAGACTAATAATCATACTGTGGTGTAAAAGATATGAGTTGCTATGACTGGGTCGAGTAAGGACTGCTTGGCTGTTCAAGTAAATCTTGAGAAAGTTTTGTATTTGGATCTTTAGCGAGCTTCGTGCTTACTCAGCTGAGCAAATGGAGTCAACAGAAATCAAAGATCTCGCATATTGACAAACAACTGTTTCTAGCCACTGGGTACTGCATTTTACGAATCCAACAGCTTTATTGTCTTCACACAGGAAGCCGTAAAGCTATTGACTTTGTATGTATTAATGTAACTTGAAAAGCTTGACAGTTATACACATGGTATATTTTATACCTCAAGGCCGGTACACCGAAGTCCGGTGCTGAGAATTAGAAAAGAGTTTATAAACCTACAGAGGTTTTCTTATTTACTTTGAAGAGTCGCATATATGTCTGGAATAAGCATGTCAAGAGATGAAAGTCAGTCAGAGTCAACAACGTGACAAGTATGAATTCCATTGCTCATCATTTTCTTACCAATAATTTGTGTTGTCACATGCTCATCCTTAACAGAGTGTAATTTTTAGTTTTATATGAGCTAATAGGACATTTTTTAAGATTGCTTGCTTAGATAATTGTCCACTCAAGACAAAGCTAAAATCATAATCAATAAAGGAAGCAGATGAGAAGAAGAGAAGACACATATGACATATATAATATAACGTAATGATTACACAAATTAATTAGTCAACCACCATAATCCAAACCCAAAACCAATATTGAATCATATTTAATAATATTTAACGACGGCCTCGGTCTCCGGTGACCGGATATCCAATACCGTGCCTTCTGGCCGGGAAAACCATGAACAACAAACCACATATAACCCCAACACCAATCGGAACAATATCCAAAACCTTCTTGGTCCCTTGCTCCGGAGCCGGATAAAAACAACTCACAGCGTTCTTGTCCCTCAGAGCCACCGCACCGAACACAAGCGCAGACAAAACGGCATGGATCCAGTCAACGATCCGCATCCGGTATCTCGAAAGATCCGGTAAACCAATACCAGAGGGGTCAGGGTAGTCAAAAATCCACATGCCTTTGCGAGTGGCAAACCCGTAATAAACTTTACCATCTGCAGCCTTGACACTATCGGTGAAAGAAGTGACGAAGCAGGAGAGGGCTAGGAGCGTTAAGAGCACTGCGGTTAAAACTTGGGTCGCGGGATCGCATGAGCCGCTGGATGTGAAGATTGGCATGAGAAGCGTGAAGGCTAAAAGCGTTCCGGTAGGAAGAAGATTGGATAAGTTTGCAACTGACGTTAGCGTCTGTGACATGGCATGTTGAGATATCGAAGACTGTCTCGTTAGCTGTGGTGTAGGAACCTCCGATATCTCTTCGAGGCCATTTGGTTGCGAACTAATTGGATTTCTCTGCGTTAAGGTAGAAGAAGACATTTTCTTGACTTTGTTTGTTGTCTTTAGTTTTGCGTGGAGATTTAAATGATGATTATGATCGTATTATATATAAGTTAGGACGTGCGATTAATTGTTGATGTGTTGATTGTTTAAAGAAGTCAAGAGCGACTGGCGAACGAGACTCATTCTTTATTCTTAGCCTCCGTTGGTTAGACTTTTAAACGTGTCTTTAAAAGTTGATTAGTACTCCGTTGACCTCTTGAAAGGTGAACAAGTATTCCCAATGACTGCTATTTTGGGAGATGATGCGTTTGTCAAACCTTATTCTTAAGTTGAGAGAAATATTGGTTGTGACCCGTCAACGGAAAATGGGTACTTTTTTCGTGTGTTGTGTAGTAGTGATACATTAATGATTTTCCCTTGTCATGTAGGATAACGGTGTGTGGGTGTGGATAACAGGAATGCATATCTTGTGTGCATTTCTTATCTTTAATGTGTCAAGCAGACCACATGTCCGCAGCTCATGCCTAATCCGGTCTATTATGGGGAAGGTATATGAAGGTAAACTTATAGGGTTTCTCGGACTAGAATATTAAGACTGGCAGAATATAAATATCTCTAAATACTAATGTCCAAGAGAGCTATTAGGAAAAGTAAACATAAATAATTTAAAAGAATTAAAAAGGACATGACTCGAAATTAAAAATCTCAGATCCATAAGAATGCATCTTTTTCTTGTTGGTATCGGGCCCATTAACGCTAATGGGTCATACCTCAAAGTACTTAAAGCCGGAAAATTATACAAACCAAAGCTCACGATCTACTATAAACTTGAATTTCGTTTGAATGAGAAGGAACGAGTCAAAGCGGAAGACGTGGAAGCGACGAGATGAGGGGGAAAACGTTAATAGAGAATCTTGGAAAAGGAAGTTACCAAGTCGAACTATTTAAAGAGAAAGAGCAAGACGTGGAAGAGAAGATATCATGTCAAGCAATTTTAGCTTAGACTTTTACGTTTGGAATTCTCAATTTTTCATTTTTTTGGGGTGATATAATCGTTTAATTACTAATATAGTCTTACTTTTCAAAATTACAATACTAACTTTTATTGTCAAATAATACCATTTTGCTTTTATTTTCTTTGATCAGAAAATTACGAAACTGCCATTAATGAGAGATTCCACGTTAGCAGAGAGCAAACCTACGAGAATTTCTGAAGAATTGTAGGTTTGGTCATCATATTTGTAGGTTTTCATTTTTTCTTTGTCGACTTACCTATTCTCTTTGATGTATGTTTAAGTATCGTTCCATGCCGATCAAATATGTCTTCATTGTAGGTTTACGTCTCAAGAATTGTAGGTTTACAAGTTCTATTTTCTCGACTTAATTTTGTTGTTGTGTAGGTTTCTTTTGTGTGCTTTCTCGGTCTAATTTTTCTTTGTTGTAGGATCTTAAGGTCTTCGTTGTAGGTTTATTTTACATTTCTCGTTTGGAATTGTGAACACACTCGTTTTGTAGGTTTGTGTTCGTCTTCATTGTCGATTTAGTTTTCCTTCTATGTAGGTTTATTATTCATTTTTTGCATGTTTAACTTTGCAAGATATCCTTCAGTTTTTTAGGTTTATCTCTTAGGAATTGTAGGATTATTGTTTCTTTTTTCTCAATGTAATTCTCCTGTTTTATAAGTTTTTGTTTCATGCATTGTAGATTCAAAGATTTTGTCGTGTTGAACTTTGAATACAATCATTTTCTACGTTTTTGTATTTCTTCGTTGTTGACTTCCTTCATTGTAGGTTTGTTTTCTAAATTATTATAGGTTTATCGTTGTAAGATATCCTTCTTTATTGTATGTTTACCTCCCAAGATTTGTAGTTTTGAGCTTGCATGTGTTGTCATTTACTTAATCATGCGTTGTCAATTTAAAGTAACTTTGTTGTAGGTTTTAAGGTATTTGTTGTAGGTTTTTCATATGCCTTAAATTATTGGTATTGTATGATTAGTTATATACATAGGTATTGGTATTGCATGCTTAGCTATGTATTTTAGTTAAGTATTTTTGTAGGTTGAGAAACTGTTAAAGGTAACCTTAATGTATATTTAGTTTTGTAGGATTAATTCTCATGTTTGGTAAGTTTAATTTGTCATGTTTCATAGGTCTAATTCTCATATTTTATAGGTTTAAGTCTCATGTTTTGTAGGTTTAATTTCAGTTTAATCTATATAATAATAACAATATCAATAAAAGCGATGTGTGGTGTCGTAAAAAAGCGATGTATGCTTGTGCCTTTTTAGTCCTTTTTTCATGTATGGATATATGTATATATAAGCCCTGTTCTTTATTAGATCGCATCGTTCATAATCAGCGACCCAAATTTAAACTTGAAAAAGCAAAAAAAAAATGGTGGAAAGAAAAGATACAATCGATGCGACCAACTTAATTGCGGTGGCTTACAGTCGTTGATGTACGCAGTGATCACTTTTACACCAACTTTTATGCAATTTCCACAAATCAAACCTTCGATTAGTTATATAATTATATGAATGATCGTTGTCGCTGCAATCTGAAAAAAACAGGCCTATATATATATTTAAAATTCTTATGGTTCTATTTTATACAATTGTGACTATTTATTTGTAATTTTCATTTTTTCTTTTCATTATAAAAATTCAAAATATGGTATGACTTTTCATAATTGAAAGATAAATCTATTTATAGTGATTCTTTTGACTTATCAATTATATATGGAAACCTTGATGTTTATTATTTGAAAAAAGTTTCTATGGGTTGTATTCAACAAAATTTGGATGATGCATTATCAATACTTCATGATCGCAATATGTAGAATCATCCTCAAACAATATGGCTACTATATGTTTATATTCAATGAACAATTCAAAAGTGTCCATCGTCAAATGAATATTGTAATTCTGAAATTCTTTCAATCAATTAGGAAAAGATTGATGATTCTCATTCATTTTATTCTTGTTTGTTATAAATTTAATTTACAACATAAAATCTTGTACTTTTTGAAATATATATCTTTATTGTGAATTTTTTATTGTCTCTTTTAATCTAACATATTTATTATCCACTTAATGGGAAAAAATGAACCTATTGTTGTTTTCATTTTCTCGTTACTGGTTTTAAAGAACCTATAATTTTGTTGTCCGTAATACTTTTATAAAATTTAGGGTTTTCTGCAAACAAACCATTCAAGTGGTCTCAGTTTACAAAAAACTCATCAAAGTCAAAAGTGTGCAAAAAAAACTATCAAAGTGAAAATAATTTGCAAAAAACCATCCAAGTAAAACATATGCAAAAAAACCATCAAAGTGACTACGCGTTGCAAAAAAAACCATCCAAATAACAATCTGCAAAAAACCATCAAAGTGATTTGCAAAAAAACCACCCAAATAAATGTCTAACTTAATTTTATAAAGTCTAAAGTATAATACTATGCAATATTTATAAATCTGAAAAAGCCAAAATTAATACTATAAATTGTGTGAAAATTAATACTATAAAATCAGTTCAGGTATAGATTGGATTCGAATTCAGCTATTTTTATCCAAATTTTATAAAAATTTAAAATTAATAAAGATTTAATGGAAAAAATATGCCAAGGGCAATATCCACTGCCTAAAATTAAACTGATACCCGAATGAGTACCCGATTGATTAAAATGCATGTAGATATATAGGAGTCTTTCAAATATTTAGGTATTTTCAGAAAATGTTTTGAAAAGGATTATGATATTTTTGAGGTATGTAGATATTTTTTTAGATATTTGGGTATGTATTTTTTCTGTCAAATAGCTTAATGGCTTTTTAATCCCACCATTCTACTACAGAAAGGGGGTTCAAACTTTGTGTCTGAGAATTTATAAAGAGAGCATGACTACTAGCTCACATGCCCTCGGTGATATTTATTTATATTTAGAGTATTAATATTTAAATAACAATAAAACTTAAATTATAATGTTTATTTAGTCTTATTTTTTTTCTTTCGACTAAATATTAAAAGGAAGATCTTACATCAAACTAGAAATATATCGAACCTGGCGAACAAACAAGTTCCCAGAAACTAAAGTCTACACAAACAGATAGACTAAGCCCTAAGAAAAGGGAAACCTTACGAAGACAGACTAAGCCCCAAGAACAGGGAAACCTTACAAAGGCATAAAAAGCTTGACCCGAAAGATTTTCAAACAAATAATAAAAGGATACTCTATGTCCTCACTTGAGAATATGATGAATTCTGAAAATAGGAATAGTTGCTAGCTTCGGCTTGATGATACCTCGATAGAGAGGATTTTGACTCATCACTAATTGCCAACACCGAAACGGTCAGATCTGGCTTGACAAGACCTTGTATGATTGGAACCGTCGAAGAAACACCAACACCGAAACACTCGAAAGAGAAGAAGCAAAAACTATTAAGACCTTTGACCAATATCTGGTCTTGATTTCTCGTGGGAGGAAACTATTGAAGTTGCTTAACCGCTTCACCAACCACCATGAAAGAGGAAGGTTGCAGATCAAAGATTGAAAGCCAAGAGAACCCAAATAACGAAAGCTGAAACAGACATGACAAAGATCTTTTCCAAAAAAGCAGAGACACGGCATATCATGGATGAAACCTAGATCCAATCCCACGAGCCCTCTAAAACACCGACCAGATAGAGGAAGCAAATCAAAGAGACTTACTCCCTAGGTTGGAGAAACGGTGACGAAGACACAGACAACCAGAGAAAGCGGAGACACCAGCGAGCCAATCATACCGAAATCGCGAAGAGACCCAGCAAAACTCACGACGTTCCGACCAAAAGAGATCTATATGTTCTACAAGATTGAGCCCACAAACCGAAATAAACTAGAAATGCACCAGATCGGCGAGTACAGTGGACAGCCGGTGCTATGAGAGCCACCAACAGCCAAACTTCAGACTGATTAGATTGACTCCGATGAGATGAGGCGAAAATGTTCACGTTTCTCTGAGAGAGAAAAATATCTATTATTTAGTTTTATTATAATGTGGAATTAGTTTTCACAAAAACAACGTGAAGTAATAAGCTAAAAAAGACAATAAAAAGTTAAACAACAAAAAATTTCACTAACCGTTAATAAAATAATATATGTTGTAAGTGAATGTTATATTCCATCTTTTAGATTTCATAGTATTAATTGCCACACATTTTAGACTTTAAAATATTAAGTTTTATTTATTTGGATGGTTTTTTTGCAAATTACTTTGATGGTTTTTTTACACATTGTTATTTGGATGGTTGTTTTGCAACTCGTAATCACTTTAATGGTTTTTTTGCACATGTTTTACTTGAATGGTTTTTACCAATTATTGTCACTTTGATGGGTTTTCTGCACATTTTTAACTTTAATGGTTTTTTTTTTGCAAATTGATACCACTTAGATGGTTTTTTTGCATAATACCCTAAAATTTATCATTTGAAAACTATTGAAATACCAATAAATACTAAGATGTTTTCTGTTATTGTACCTTTTCATAATAGCTTCTCATTTATAATTTTTATCTTTTATTATTTAACTGGTTTAATATTAAAAGTTACAAATTTTCTTTTGTTAGAAGTTACATTTGAAATTATCATTTTTTATAGTTGTCTTTTTTTATTATAACTTTACATATATGATAAGATATATTATCTTATCGTTTATTTTTCATTATAAAAGAATCATTTGTAAACTATTTTCATGTGTTATTATATACTTATTTAATAGCTTATATTATTATATTAACTAATAATATCTTGAGTATTAGTATCATATTTTTTTTCCGACTTAAAAAATACTTTATTTTTAATTCTTGAATATTCGGACCTAGAACAATTAAATTTTGGAAAGTTCAAGCACCGCAGAAAATTAAACATTTCTTGTCGCAAGCTCTATAAGGTCAATTAGCTGTTAAAGAAAACTTAGCACATTGAGGAATCTAGTGTGACCAACACTGTGTTAGATGTGGTGCAGAAAATGAAACAGTTAATCACGTATTATTTGAATACCCCAGTCATTCAAGCCTAGGCTCTATCTAAGATCCTGGCGGGATCCCATTTTCCTAATTCTTCCATTTTTTCCAACATTAATCACCTTATTTGGCAACTTCCAAACAAGAAGGAATTTCATAGTTATCCTTGGATTCTTTGGTTCCTTTGGAAGGCAAGGAATGAAAAAGCTTTTTCAAATAAAGATAAAAACTCAAGCGAGATAATCCGAGATGCAGAATCTGAAGCAGAGGCTTGGTGTAATATTCAAAACTCCAAAAATAACAAGCTAGGTGGATTCCCCTTGATCTCCAAAAAGTTTTTGGGGTCAATCTCTAGACAAATTACTGTAAACCCAACATTCAATGGGTACAGACATTTGGTTGATGCTTCATGGAAGGACTCGGATCTTTTTTCTGGGTTGGGATGGTATTGCTACCCCTTTGATGGTGACGGAGTTAATTCGGGAGCTCAATGTTTACGACGGAGTCTCTCCCCTCTTCACTCGGAGATTGAAGCACTTTTCTGGGCTATGACGTGTCTTTTAACTCTTCAGATCTTAGAGGTGGATTTCTTGGTAGATTGTTCGGATTTGGTGAAGATGATTGAAGACCCTTCTACTTGGCCAGCTTTCCAACTATATCTAGACGACTACTCAAGACTTCAGAGTTTTTTCAGGATGTGTTCACTCGTGTTGATCCCGCGTGCTCTGATCACAAGACAGACGTGCTAGCTTGAAGTGCTCGAGGTTTTTCTAGAAATTTAGCCGTGGTGAACGATATACCTCCTTAGTGGAACAGTTTCTTTCATGTATGAGTTAAATTGACAAAATAAATATATTTTATTAAAAACAATTTACTGATTATAACTATAAGATATGTATTTTTCCTGAAATTTAAAACTTTATATTTTTTAAAAGACATTATTGTGGCTGTATTAATCTATGTGTCATATAACATACCAATTATTATATAATCATATTTATTTGATATTCAAACCTAAATTAGTTTACTTCGCTGGTTACAAAATCAATTATTTGAATGTAAAATTTTGTAGGATTCATCATATTGAAATACCAATAAGTACCAAGATGTATAATGTTATTGTATCTTTTCATAATAACTTCTCACTCATAAGATTTTATCTTTTATTATATAATTAGTTTAAATTTAAAAGTTACAACGTCTCTTTTGTTGAATGTTACATTTAAAAAGATATCATTTTTGTTATGGTTGTGTATTTTATTGTAACTTTACATATAATAAAAATGTGTTCTCTTATCGTGTGTTTTTATTGTAACATCACTTTTGTAAATTCTTTTATATGTTATTTTATAGTTTTTTAATAACTTATATTATTATTATCATTTTAACTATTTAATATCCTGATTACTAGTATCAGAATAATTTTTTCCGATTTAAGAAATACTTTATTTGAACCATGACTTACTTTTTAGTACTTGATTATAACTACATGATATATTTCAATTTTTTTCTAAACTTTAAATTTGTTTGAAGCCATTATTGTGGCTGTAGTAATCTTTGTGTCATACAACATAGCATAAATTATATAATCATATTTATTTGATAATCAAAAATAGATTAGTTCACTTCGGTTATGTTCAAAATCAATTATTTGATTGTTAATTTTAATAAAATTCATCATTTAAATCAAGAGATTATTTGAAAGTAAGCTATTGAAATACCAATAAGTACCAAGATATTTTATGTTATTGCATATTTTTATAACAACTTCTCAGTTATGAATTTTTCTTTTTTATTATTTATTTAGTTTAATTTTAAAAGTTACAACTTCTCTTTTGTTGGAAGTTGAATTTGAGAAAATATCATCTTTTTATGGTTGTGTTTTTTCATTGTAACTTTATATATATGAAAAGATGTATTCTATTATCGTGTGTTTTCTTTGTAACTTCTCTTTTGTAAAGCTTTTTTTATATATTACTATATAGTTTTTTAATAGTATATATTATTATTTTAACTATTTAATATCTTGACTATTAGTATTAGAATTTCTTTTTTCCGACATAACAAGTACTTTATTTAATTGAACCATAATTTACTTTTTAGTACTTGATTATAACTATCAGATATATGTCGACTTTTTCTGAAATTAAAAACTTTAAAATATGTTTATAGCCATCATTTTGGCTGTAATAATCTTTGTGTCATACAACATAGCATATATATTATATAACCATATTTATCTGTTAAAAAAATTAGTTCACTTCGGTTGTTTTCAAAATCAATTATTTGAATGTTAACTTTAATAAAATTCATCATGTGAGAACTGTTGACATACCAGTAAGTATCAAGATGTTTTATGTCATTGTGTCTTTTCATAATAATTCTCATTTATAATTTTTAGTCTGCTATTATTTAATTGGTTTTAATTTTAAATTTACAACTTTTTTTTTGTTGGAAGTTACATTTGAAAAAGATCATTTTTTATGGTTGTGTTTTTTTTCATTGTAACTTTACATATATGAAAAGATGTATTATCTTCTCTGTCTTTTCATTGTAACTTTCTTTTGTAAACTCTTTTATATATGTTATTATATAGTTGTTTAATAGCTTATATTATTATTTTAAGTATTTTACATTTTTTGTCACTAATAACTATTTAATATCTTGATTATTATTTGTTATTATAGAATTTCATTTTTCCAACTTAGGAAATACTTTGTTTGAACCGTGATTTACATTTTAGTTTATAGAAACCATTAACTCTTTTTATTCTTCATCAACATTCAAGCCAAATGAAATCTCAAGATGCATAAACATTGGTCTACTACGTGTTCAAGAAGCTGCAGAGGACATACCAATAATGTTGTTGGTGTTTTTAATGCTATAAAGCAAAACAATGAAGATTATGAGCCTTAACAGCCAGGGTATGTCGTTGGAAGATTTGGGACGGATTCACCGAGTCAACAACAGGACGATGAAACATGGAACCAGATAATTGTCCAGTCCTTGATGCGTTAATGTGTAATCAACTTCGAACAATATTTTATATACTACAAAAAACAAATAAATTGTAATCGAAACTATGGTTCAATAAAATAAAATAAAATCGTGGTTCAATTATGTACCCTTCTTTTATGTTTTCCGTATATATGTATATTTCCATTTCTTAATTTTAAATCCAACCAAAAATAAATAAAAATCAACCCTTCTGGAATAATTAATTACCTGATAAACCAAGACAATTACTCACATATGTAGTCTCACCCTCATACCAAACATTAAATCTCAACATTTATTATCATGCGGCATGTCCATGTTCCCTTGTGAACCATTTTTATTATCATACAACTATGAACAATTTAGCTAGGCCAATCTGAGTTATGATTATATCGACTTTTGATATGATAAGAGATAGATTGGAAATATTGTATTGATTCTCAGACATTAACGATTATAATACATAGATGTTTATATAGTTAAAATATTTTCTAATCTAAATTGATTATATATATATTCACGTAATATATGATATCTTCTAGACTAATCGAGATCATTCTATACTATTTACCTGGGATACATTCTACCATCTCGACCATCCGGTTCTTAAACAATCACTTTGTTTTACATAATTGATTGGTTATGATTTAGAAAATAATGTTATATTGAAATTGTTTGTTGAATAATGTTAATGAAGTTGTTGGATTCAGATTTGTATAGGAATATTATATATAAAATTTTGGTTGAACTATGTTATGTTTTTGGTATAATAAACTTATACAAATTGATATGATATGTAGAATATAATGGGGAAAAACAAATTGAATGATGAGTCAAGCGTGCAAATATTTCAACTTGATTGCAATCGCAGTAGCCTGAAAGGAAGTGATAAGATACCAAAAAAAAATGAAAGGAAGCATAGACTTTTAGATTTGAATAAAAATAATTTTATATTGACCTTGGATTTATAGATCCTAATCCGGAAATGGAAGAAACTAGTTTAACGTTATGGCAAATTTACTGGCTTACTTGTTATTGGATTTCATAATAAGTATTAAACTTTCACAAGGTTTTAATTAGGTACATATAATTATGAATGTTAATTTATGCATGTTAAATTGTGTATAATGCAATTATGTAATATTATGAATGTTTAATATGAATATTTTAATTTTATTATTAGATAAATTCTAGGAACTACAAAGCGTGTTGCCATGTGATCACTCGTATTTATAAAAATTATTTATAATTGTTTGAAATATTATTATTGACAAAAAAAATTGTAAGAAATATTATTAGTTTATAAATTTAGTACATTATGATGCTTTAACTTGTATTATTAGATGATAGAACAAGTCAATTATTGTTGACTCTCTTAAATATCTAATATTTAAGACATAAACAACATATGAATTTTTTTAAAAATAAACTATATATATAAATGAATAGACATATAAACAAAAACATCTTTTAGAAATAAAATTAGTACATTGAAAAAACATTAGATTATTTGAAATATAGTTAACTTTAAGTTGAAGTACATTACATTTCTAACTTATGTTACTACATATTTATAAATTACATAATACAACAAACCATCTAGTAATAACATTTAATTTATCTAAATATCAGATATTTTAAGACATAATAAATAGATGTTTTTTGTTTGTTAACAATAAATAGATGTTTTTGAAAAGTTAATTTTTAATTTTAAACAGTAAAACACATACAAAATAGTAAAAAATTACAACTCTAGATGAATAGACATTCTAAACAAACATATATCAGACATTTACATATTTATAAAAAAAAATATTAGAAAAACTATAATAAATCGTATCATAAGCTAAATTTTGATGGAAAAGCACAAGACACAAAAGAAATTAGTTAAAATTATTTGAGATATTATCAATATCTAAATTTAGTACATGTTCTAACTAATATTATTATACAATTAAAATTTAAGTAGTACACATTTCATAGCCAAAAAGTTGTCCGCAATAGCACATATTTTGGAAAATATGTTTCACGATTGCTAAATAAATTTTGATTCTATTAATTAATATTAATAAATAATTTCCATTAATTTGAGAATTAATGATGGTAGATAATTCATTCTTGGAATATAATGTTCATTGGAATAGTTCAATTACAAAAAAAAACAAAATACAAAACTTTAATAATTTTTTTTTTCGTAAAAAATGTTGTCTCACTTCTTTTCTTTTTGTCAACCAACTGTTATCTCATTTTATGTTTGTTTTTTAGATGTTTGTTGTATGAGAAATGGTCTTTGGATGCTGATATATATATATATGTATATATATATGTATATATATCTATATATATTTATATATATATCTATGTATATATATCTATATATATATTTATATAAATGAATAGACCCAATTTAGTATTGCAACTTTACATGAATAATTACAATTTATCATTAATAGTTATAATTTTAAATAAATAGTTGTAATCTTACATGGATATTTGGAAATTTACATCAATAATTGCATTTATGAGTAAATAATTTTTATTTTCACCTACAATTTTTCATTGGTTACTCTTTATCAAATATAAAATAAATTTACTTGAACAATTTTTTTAAACTTGAGAATTAGGTTTATTAAAAAAAAATTTAATAACCACTTAAAAGTTGGTTATTTTCTTTTTTTTTTTCATAGAAGTTATTGAACGTAATTATATATAATTTCATATAGTTAATATATTTCATCTATATAAATAGACATGTTTAAAAAAATCCAAAAAATAATTTTTTTTTCTGTGTGTAAAATGGCATGTTTAAGAATAACATATTTTTCATTGGATATGATAGATATAATGAAAAAAAAAGATTTAAACCCATTAATTTTCCTCTAACTTGAAATTGTGTCTTTTCACTAGATAGTCACTTAGAAGTAGGTTTTTTAATTTTTGTGGAAGTTATAATAATAATTTTACTGTTATGTCTTTAATTTTTGACTCTTACTGTTATGTCAAGTACGATGTTTCAATTGAAAAAAACATCCTCAAAAATTAATTATATTTTCACCAAGAAAGACAAAAAATTTTCATTGGTTACTCTTTATCAAATATTAAATTAAATTATTTGAACCATTAGTTTTTTTTTTTTAACTTAAGAAATGTATCTTTTCACTCGATAGGCACTTTAAAGTTAGTTTTTTCATGGAAATTATTGAACACAAGTATATATAATTGCACATGTTTGAATCGGGTTTAGCACAAAGGGCTAAATCCGAAATTCTGATAAACGAGAGGGAAGGATTGAGCAAAGATTCTTGAGAGCTTTGAAGAGAAGAAGTGTATTGCAATAACCAAGATGATTGCTGAGTAGAGTTTATTAGTTTAATGTGTGTATCAAAACCCCCTCCCTTTTTGAAGGATCTACTCCTTTATTTATAGATCATAGGGGCGGTTACAAAGTAGATTGAATAAAGAAAAATATACAAATTTCTAGATAAGATCGTATCTAGAAAATTCTTGCTAGATTTTTGGAAATTTTCCATGTCGGAATAAGAAAATTTCCATTTTTTGCTTGCTGACGTGTCGTCCGACTTCCTTCAAGCTTAACATGCTTCTGAGAAGAAATTTTTCAGAGTTGATAAGAATATCTGAGTTGAGACTTCGATATTCTTGCCGAGTTCAATACTTAGCATTTTGTCCATTGTTTCCCGTTGACCAAAATAGGATCTTGGATCCACCTCCAACAGAACATACTTAATATATTTTGTACACTTTACCTGTATGAAGAGACA
The DNA here is from genome assembly GCA_900406405.1 of Lepidium africanum. Taxonomy (NCBI): domain Eukaryota; kingdom Viridiplantae; phylum Streptophyta; class Magnoliopsida; order Brassicales; family Brassicaceae; genus Lepidium; species Lepidium africanum. The sequence continues at coordinate 2,255 of OVAX01001493.1, read as the reverse complement.
AGTTTAAAAACAATTAAAAAAAACATTTTGTTCTGTTTGTTATATTATTGCAATTCTCCATTACCATTATGTTTATTGCAATCATTTTTAATTTCTTTACTCCCTTCACTTTATTTTTTAGATATGAACATTTCCCTAGTTTTGAAAAATTATAACTTTGTAGGTTTTCCCAATAAACATGAATTTCACAAATTTTGTTGATAAACTTCAATTCTTTTCATTCTTCAAAAAAAAGAGAGGATATTTTAAATGTTTACTAAACTAAGAACTTATATAGTAGTTCTTTCCTACACTCATTCATACTTTAGTAAGGTGTGATTTTTTATCTTCAAGTAATTCATACACTTTTTTAACTGAAATCAAATAAACTTAATAATTCCATATCTAGTTATATTACAAAATAATTTGAATATTTAAACTTAGAATAATAGAGTAATTAAGTAGTTTAACATATTATTTTTAGTATTAGGTTAAAAATTTAACATCTTAATTTTGTTGACAGAAAATAAATAACAACTTGAATTAATAATAAATAAACATCTTAATCTACTTCAATAATAAATACACATCTTAATCTACTTCAATAATAAATAAACATCTTAATCTACTTCGACCAAAAAAAATCTACTTCAATTAAATTTCAATTGCTGTTACATATTAAGTGTTTCGTAATTTACTAAAAACGACCATATACATGTTATCAAACAGAAAAATAAAGAAAATTAATATCTTAAAACAATTAAAAACAAGAACTTTATATTTTTTGTTTTAAATATTCCTCTAAAAAGTTGAAATGATTGAATTAATTGAGGATTCATTTTCATATTTGGATCTTGTAATAATGCTAATGTTGTATCGATATTCCTTGAATGCAACCCATATAAAGTAATTTTACATATTAAACATCCATGTTTTAGTATAGAACTGTTAGGTCAATAAATCACTATAAAAGTTTTATTTTTTTTGAGAAAATTTTATTTTGAATTTACATTAGTTTTTATACTAATTTTTTATAAAAATATTATGCATTGATACCATCACTCCAAATGGCTTTGGCTAAAAGCATAATTACAAGTATTTTACTTATTATAAATAGAATGAAGGACTCGCTAGAATCCAACTGATTTGAATTCATCAAAACTAAATCAATAACTAAAATTTAAATTCTAAAGGAGATATAAATAATTTCTTAAAAGTGTGATCATAAAAAAGTGTATCTATTTATGAAAATATGTAATGAAAAACATAACCATAAATTGTGCTTATATATTAGTAAATAATATGAGTAAAAAGATACGATCACAGAAGCGATACTTTCGTAAGTAAATAGTTACATTCAAAAGTCATGTTTATAAAAAAAATATTTTTCATGATTGAAAACTTCCAAACAAAAAGATGCATTGTAATTTTTTTTTAATATTTATTATTTTAAAATAATGAATTCTGTAAAATAATTCTAAAAGAATAAAGTAGCCACACTAGTTAGAATATGAATTCATCAAAACCCAAAACTAGATTGATAAGTAAATTTCAAATTTTAAAAGGGATAGTAATATATTTTAAAAGGTTTAATCATAAAAAATGTATCCCTTCATAAAAATATGTAATCAAAAGAGACAACCTTAAATTGTATTTTTCATAAGTAAATAATATTAGTTAAAGAACAACCGTAGAAGTTATTAATGAAAAAATACAAGTGAAAATATACAAATGTAGATTGTCTTTATTGAGATTTTTATTATTATATAGTAATATGTAGAATCATCCTCAAACAATATGGCTATCTACTAACTTTTTTTGTATTCAGTAGACTATTCAAGTGTCTATCGTCAAATAAAATTTTTTTTTTGAAATTTCAAATTTATTGATCAATGATTTAAAGAAATTTAAGTTTTTTTTGTTCAATTCTTCAAATAAAATACTTCCTGCCAAAGCGAAAAAGAAAATATTTACAAACAATAGAAATGAAACAGATCACAAGCGAAAATTATTTCAATAAATAAAGAATCATGTCTATCTAACTCAACTTAACCTCAATCCATCGTTGCATTAAACCGTGGAGTTTATGCGGGTAATGATAGTTGAGGGAGTTGATGGGTGCCTTAGAGGAGGAACTCTTGGATATGGACTCGCGGAAAGACCTTGGTGAGTCGATTCCCGTGAGAACTAGTTTGGGCGGAAGTGGGCGAATGAAAACCACAAAGGAGGGTGATGATTCCTTTGATAATCTTGGTCCGATCAAGCTTGGAATCCTC